>CANUEY010185011.1:0-14437 GCA_948099555.1 Croton setiger
TTTGTCCATGCTGCTCCTATGTCAGTCTGATATTGTATTCTTCTGCAGTGTTCATTTGTTACTCATATTTTCTAGTTGATACTCATCAAACAGTCTGCATCATTGAACTGTTTTTAATACATGCCATAATTGAAAATGCTTGAGTAGATGAATATAATGAATAGTAATCTGCTGGTATATAAACTTCTTGAATTGTTGCTCTTGCTGGATCCGTTATCCAGAATTTTTGGAAGGTATAAGCTGTTTAACCTGTTCTGTTAGGTGCTTCATAGGGTATGTTTGGAAAACTTGTGTTAGAGGGGCAGAATGGTAAATTTTACAAAATGAGGGTTCATTTTGAAATTTTTTAAAAATGTTATGAAAACATCATTTATTTGATTAAGTGTCATGATATGTTAATTGGTAAGTAAATTCTGGATTAAAATGAAATTGGGGCAAAATGCAATTTTTCAAATTATAAGGACCTAATTGCAAAATTTTAAAAGTTCAAGGACCAAATCATAATTCTCTGTTTTTGAGTTAGTTTGAGCATTTGGCATGTTTGTATGTTTATAAACCATTTTTGGGATTGTTTTTACGATGGAAAATGAGCTTGGGGTAAACTTGTAAATTTTGTAAAATTGGAGGATCATTTTGTAATTTTTCATTGTTTGCTTTAATTTTGCTTATTGTTGGGATATAGGTTTAATTTGGAGATTAAAAGGGTAGCTTGAAAATTTATTGGTTTCGGTTTGTGATTATTTTCCCCGAAAATTGGGGAAAGAATAATTAGTTCTAAGGGGTGTTTTATTTTCCGCATTTAAATTCTGCAATTTACCGCTTTCTAATTTGTGTTTGCTCGCAAATGATTTTAAATCACCGGATTAGGGACATCGTTAGTTGTTTTTCAAAAAATAAAACTTAACTTAAAAATTGGAAAACGAAAACTTCGGTATAAGAGGCCGGTAAAACCGGGCGTTAGTCGAAATGCAATTTCGGCTAATGTACCTTACCCTCTTACCCGGAATTTTTTGATTCGGATTTGCTTTCACTGAAATGGAAAATAGAGTCAAATTTTCTTAAGCAAAAATTGGGTTTTTTCAAAATAAAAACCGGTTCCCGAATGGGTGGTGACTCAAACCGATTTTAAGACCGATTAGTTCAGCACTTCAACCTAAAAATGTTTTCTCACTTTAAATCAATTTAATTTTTATCTTTTCGGCTTAAAAACCAGAAAGTTCGGAACCGGACCTGTAACAATTTTAGTTCTGCAAATATCGTCGAGGTTACGGAGTCGGTTTTGGTCATCGACCAAACCGCGAATAATTTTTCGGTTCTGATTTCGAAGAAACTTTAAAAATAAGCTTTTGTTATTATCTTGACACTAAAAACAAATTAAAATCAGAAATTGGAAGTGGAATTTGGCAGAAATGAGAAAGGAAGTAGGAGGTGGAGAAAATGGGTTAAGTTAGATATTTTGATTTGTTTAAGTTAATTTAAGTAGGAGGTGTAAAGCTTGTTAATTAAATTAGCTTCTGGGGTGATTAAAGGCTGTGATGAAGAGGTGAAAAGGTGGAAAGAGGTAGATAACAGAAGGGAAACAAACAGAAAGAGAGAAAGAAAGAGAGAAAGAAAGAGAGAAAGAAAGAGAAAAGAGAGAGAAGAGAGAGAAAAGAGGGTAGAAACCTTGGGTTTAATGGCTTCAGTAGGCTCCTAAGATATGTAGGAGAAGATTAGAAGTGATAGGAAGGGAAGAGAGTGGCTGAAAATCGAAGGAGAAGAAGAAAACAGTAGAGAGAGAAATTGTTTCTAGGTTCAGAAACAATGATCATGAAGGAACTTTGAGAGAGAATATCTTAGAATCTAGCGTGCATGGGGAAATTCCGGCCTGAGGGATCGGTAGAGGGAGTGTAGAGGAAGAGTTTGGTGGTCATAGTTAGCCAGAAAGCCCCGGAGGTGGACAGATGAACTACTGGAAGTAGGTTCGAGGGACTAGAAATCGGGCAAAAACAGAAGCAATTCAGAGGAAGAAGAAGATCAAAACGGCAGGGTTTCCTGTGTTTTGATCAAAAGGCAGATGTCAAAATGGCAGGGTTTCCTACGTTTTGATAAGTAGGCAGCTGATCAAAACGGCAGGGCTTCCTGCGTTTTGATTTGTTTTTCACTTCCAGCACCTGAATTTTAGTAAAATCACTTTTTGACCCCTAAAGTTTCAGCTGCATTACAGTTAGGTCCTTCCTGGTTGTTTTGCAATTATTTTCATTACTTTTTGGTCTTTTTATTTCTATTTATTCATGTTTTTGCCCTAGAAACTTTTAAAATTTATATTTTGACACCTCTTACCTAATTTGGATGTCCTGTTTTGACCTCAGAATTTAATTTTAACTTTATTTTTGGCCCGAAAACCTTAGGATAAATATTTTATTGAATCC
The DNA here is from genome assembly GCA_948099555.1 of Croton setiger. Classification (NCBI taxonomy): domain Eukaryota; kingdom Viridiplantae; phylum Streptophyta; class Magnoliopsida; order Malpighiales; family Euphorbiaceae; genus Croton; species Croton setiger. Next base: position 2,412 of record CANUEY010185011.1, read on the forward strand.
TTTTGATTTAAATTGGATTTATTTTTATTATTTAGGTTCATTAATAATTAAATTGACTTTAATAATTATAATTATTATTAATTATAATTAAGAAATGATAAATTGAGTTTGGAAATTATTTCTAAAGTGATTTTAAATGGTTTTAAAATAGAAATTTGTATAAATTGAGTTAAAATTCAAGGAAAATAAAATGGTTTCATTTTGGAACTTAATTATTTCAAGGAATTAAATATTTAATCATGCATCATAACATATATGGATTGTTTAAATGTTAAATTGAATATTTTTTTTTATGATATGCATTATAGGAGCATGGAGTTCTAGAGGGACACGGGGTAAACAACCCGAGGCCCAACCTAGCTCGCAGCAGTAAGGTAAGTGTAAACCCTCCTACTTATATGTTTGATTGTGATACTGTGAATTGCCAAATATGATATTATTAAACTGTTTGGACCGGTACTGAAGCCCGGTCACTTGATTTATATGCAAATAGATATTATATGCTATTTGAACTGTTTGGACTGGTACTGAAGCCCGGTCAATTGGAATTGTTTGATTATTGATAAATGATGTTTTTGATTCCTGAGTCGGTACTAAAATCCGACTGGTTGACCTATTATGAATTGTTTATTGATATATATGTTGTTTGGACTGGTACTGAAGCCTAGTTATTGGATTATATGAAATATGATTATATAAGATATATGCTATGTAAATGCATTTCCACAGGACTTAAATAAGGCCATTGTGATCATCGTAGCCAGTGTTTGCAAAATTAACAAAAGAAACCTACGGTTTCTATATGATTTGACAGATGGACCTAAAGGTCATATTATGTTACAAGGATGATCATTAGAGCTTTATAAGCTACAGATTGATCTTCGGATCACTACATGTATATGAAATGACCGAAGAATCATTCTAGTCTATATGTTACTGACCAGCTATGGATACTTACTCTGTGAAATTCCCGGGGCAACACTTGGTCGATGAATCATAACAAAAGCAAATGGAATAATATCTCACTATGCATCTTATGATATTACTATGGACTTAAATGATGTTTATGACCTGGAATTATGTTGTTTTGCTTATTTGTGATAAATTGAATTATATGCTTGCTTAAATTGCTTTGGTTTACACTTGCTGAGTATGCGACTCATCAAAATCGCAAATTGTGTTTTCAGGTCTGCAATCTGAGTAAAGTCTGATACTTCACCAGCCTATGCACAGATCGGTACAACTGAAGCCTAGGCCTCTCTTCCTCCTACCATATCATATGTATATGCTGCATATAGTTTTGGTTTATATGTTTAGTTTGCTTAATATAATGACACTTTTGGCATGTAAATATTGAATCGGTATAGTCATTATGTTTTAAGGTAAATAGTTTTGTATAACTCATTTTGTTATATGTAAATTATGGTTTGTAATCTATTAAGTCTGATATTGGTTTATTGTTGTTGTCTATGGTTATGTTTAATGTTTAATATGATTAAATTGACTAATATATTATAAAAAATGACATGTTTTATGACATATAGATATAGGTTAGGTTCTTACATATATAGACTGATATAGGTTTTAATCCTAGATTGCGAGCTCAATAAACTTAAAAAAACCTTTTTTTCCTTATTTGTATTTTTTGGATTTCTATTCATTATAGGTTTAAAGTCAGTTTTAGCCCATGTTTATTTTTTTTACAATAAATTTCTTCATACTTAAAGCAATTTATATCATGTTTACCTTCTGTTTATTTTTTATTTTTTTTTTCCTTTTTACATTATTTTCATTGAGTGCATTCATGTAAGAACAACATTCAAGTTGATCATGGCGTAATTAGCATTCAATGTTATTGAGCCAAATTTAGATCTGAGATTTTGTCAATTTTTCTCACGTCTATTTTTATTAAGTTTGTGATTATTTGTCATTTTCTTGTGCATTATTTAATTTTTCTCAAAATAATTTGACATCCTTTTCTTTTAAAATAAATCTTTTTCTTATTTCTTTTTACCGCACATTTGACAAACTAATCTCTGAATCCACTTTGAGATGAGGGATTAGTGCCTTTTTGTAATAAAATTTATTTTTACCCATTGATTTAACTGGAGTCATCTTTAAGGATTTTTCTTTATTTTTCTTCTAGAAACAAATTAGTGTGGCGACTTCTTCAAAATATTTATTATATTCTGTGATATTCTTCTAATCTTCTTCAATACAATTTCGAGTTTGTATGCATATGATCTTACATAAAGTTGTTTTGCAAAAGGACCAATTTGTAACTTTGAATTTCTTCTCTCTCAAGATCCTGTGACATAAGGACCAATACGATGTTTTCCATTCCGAAAATCCACTTTGAATTCTTGTGAAAAAAAAAATTTTAGCATACCGAACAATAAATCTTGATAAAAAAGAATCAATTTATAGTCTTAAAATTTCAATCTGAGCACTAGAAGGCCTTCGCTTTACCATTTAAAGTTTCAGGAATTTGGACTATACTCATTGACTCGAATGTTCTTTACTTTTGGCCAATGAATGGTGAAGCTGTAGGTATCAAAAGATTCTTTACAGGATGGATAGTTGATTGGTGTGTTAGATCAGCCGTCCAAGCATCGCGGTGACAAAAAATCACATCAAAATCTTAATTTACCTAATTTATTATCGTGATTTTCCACGTAAAATAGGAAATAAAAAATATAAGAAAGTAAGAAAACTAACCTATAACAAAGTTACAAAGAGAGTAAAATGAAGGATAAAACCCTATCCTAAATAATTTATATCTGCGCTAATTATCAACTACATATAGGTACATGGTAAGCTCTATTAGCCCCCCTCAAGCTGGAGCATAAATTGATTGCACTCTAAGCTTGGACAGGAGAGTTTGAAAGACTTTTCCTCTATGTTGCTTTGTAAAGAAATTTGCCAGTTGATGAGAAGAAGCCACTGGTAGGAGCTTTATCAATCCATTTTGGACTTTTTCTATCACAATATGATAGTCTATGTCCAAGTGCTTTATGCATTTCTGAAAAACTGGATTATGTGTAATATGAATAACTAATTGGTTATCGCAAAATAAAAGTACAGGTTGTGAATGTTTTATATCAAAATCTTTTAATAAATAAAGTAACTAGTGAATTTCACAAATTACAGTGGTCATAGCCTTATATAGAAATATTATTATATTTTTTTGTTTTCCAAGAAATTTTTGAATGATCAAGAAATAAATAAAAACTTGTAATAATTTTTTTTTTATCGGGAACAAGCTACCCAATCAGAATCAGAAAAATCTTATAATACAAAATTATTAGAAGGAGAGAAGATTTCCAAACCTCGATTCCTTTTTAAGTACTTTAATACTCTGTGTGCAGCCTACATCTGCGATTCAGTAGGACAATCCAAGAATTGGGACAATTGTTAAAAGAATATGAAATATCTGGCCTAGAATTAATTAAATAAAGTAATTTTCCTTCCAATTGCCTATATGTTTTTTTATCTTTTAAAATGGGCAATGTTGAAAATATGTATTATTAAAATTTGTTGTCATTGGTGTTTTATCAGGTTTGCAATCAATAAAATCAAATTCTTTAAGAAAATCTAAAGTATAATTTTTAATAGATTTTCATACCCTTTGTTGATCTTGCTATTTCAAAACCTAAAAAGAATTTTAGTTTTCCTAAGTCTTTTTATCTTAAAGTATTATGCAAATGAGTCTTAATTTTATTAATAAACTCGGTATCACTACCAATTAATATAACATCTTCTACATAAACTAATAATGCAGTAAAAGAGTTTTCTGTTTTATACATAAACAATGATGAATGAGCACAAACTTGGTTAAAACCTTGTGAAAGTAATAAAGCAATTAGTATTGCATTCTATTGCCTATTAGCTTGCTTCGGACCATATAATGGTTTAATCAATCTACAAACAGGTATATCATTATAAAAAAAAAAATGTATAGGTTTATTTGAACTTTGAGAAAAAGTAATAAAAAGTTCATCATTCAAATCACTATGTAAAAATGTATTATTTATGTCTAATTTTTTTAAAAACCAATTTCTAGATACAGCTATAGCTAATATTGTTCCAATAGTAGTCATTTTAGTTACAGGACTAAAAGTATTTAAATATTCTACACTTTATTGTTGTGTATCCTTTAGCAACTAACCTAGATTTGTATCTTTCAATACTACCATTACTGTTATATTTAATCCTAAAAACTCATTTATATCCTATTGGTTTTTTATCTTTTGGCAATGAAACAACTTTCAAGTATTAGTTAACCATAAAGCATCCAACATAGCTTGAATTGCTTTTTGCCAAGCTGGATCTTTAGTAGCCTGCTTACATGTTTTAGGTTCAAGTTATAATTATATTGCTAATGTATAATTTCTATGATGTGAAGAAAAATTATCAACTCTAAAAACCTTAGAAATTTTATGTGGAGATGTATGTTTTGAAAGACAAACATAATTATTGAGATATGCAAGTTGTTGAATAACTCTAAAAGATCTTCTTAAATTCTGAGCAGAATTTTTAGAAGTATTAGGAACAGAAATACTATTGTTATTATTATTAGATAACGCAGAATGTAACAACCATACTTATACCTATATGTCATATAAAATGATCATTTTTTTAACACTAAACATAACAAACACCATTAACAACAACATACCAAATATCAAACATAATAGTTTACAAACCATAATTTGGATATCCTGTTAACTTTTATAAACCTATTTACCACAAACAAATAACTATATCATTTATAATTTATATATCAAAAACTTAAGATTAACAATTACAAAACATTATATAAACCAAAATCTATATGTAACTATACATATGATGTAGTACGAGGGAGAGAGGCCTAGACTTCAACTAAACCGACCTGTGAAAAATGCTGGTGAATTTCTATACTTCACTCACGGGAACTGACTCTGTCAGTTGCAGACCTGAAAACGTAAATTGCAATTTTGATGAGTCTCATACTCAGCAAGTGTAAACTAAAACAATTAAAGACAAAACATAAATCATTTTACAATAACAACAGCAAAAACTGCATAATTCATATTCCTATATTAGTCATCAAATCATAACAATACACAAATGCAAATGACATGTAATTCAATTTAGTTTCGTTGTGATCCATCAAGTCAAGTATTGCCCCGAGAATTTCACATAACAAGTATCCATAAATGGCCAGTAACACTAAACGTGAATAATTCATAGGTTCTTCATATTCATATATTGATCTGTAGATCCATCTGTACCACACAGTGATTCAAAGATCCATCTGTAACATATAGTGATCCGAAGATCCATCTGTAATATATATTGACCCGAAGGTCCATCCGTCAATTCATATAGAAACCCGTAGATTTCTTTCGTGAAATTTGCAAATACTGGTCACAATGATCACAACGACCTTAATTAAGTCCTGTAAGAATGCACTGACATGACAGATTTCCATTTATCACAATATTTCATATAATTCAATGACCATGCTTCAGTACCGGTCCAAACAGTATACATATCCAATAATAAATCTCAATAAGTCAATTGGTCAAATTTCAGTACTGACTCAATGACCAAAACACAATATTCAATATCTAATGAATCCAAACGACCGGACTTCAATACCGGTCCAAACAGTTCAAATATTTTATAAATCAATTGATCGGGCTTCAATACCGACCTAAACAGTTCAATTATCATTTATAATCAATATCACATAAATCAAGTGACCGTGCTTCAGTACAGGTCCAAACAGTTCAGTTTCAATTAAAATCATTCATAAATATCTCAATTCACAAACAAAATCAGTAAGTTTACACTTACCTTGAAGCTGTAAACTAGGTCGGGTCTCGGGTTGTTTACCTCGTCCCCCTCTAACACTTGATGCTTCTATATTACATACCATAACAAATATTCAAATTATCATATAAACAATTCATATATGATATGCTGCATGATTAAACATTTATTTCTTTTTAATCAATTTGATTTCATAACAAAGTAATCTTATTTTCTTTGAATTTTAACTTAAAACATATATTTTCTATATTAAAAACACTTAAAAACACCATTTAAATAAATTTCCAAACTTAATTTATCATATACTATTCATATTTAACAATATCTATAATTATCAAACTCAATTTATTAGCCAATTAGTCTAAACAATAAAAATAAATTCAATTTAAACCATAAAGGACTCAATTTAAACCAAAAAGGACTTAATTAGTCCAAACAATAATTGAAGTCTGACAGCAAGTTTTGGGGTCAAAATATAGTTTTCAGAACTTAATTTGGGCGGATGGACTAAATTGCAAAGCTTTTAAACTTTTGAAGGACTTAATTGAAATGCGACAATAACTTTAGGGGCCAAAATATAATTTTCTAAATTCAATTAAGGTGGAAGGACCTAAATGAAAACAATTAAAACTTCAGAATGGCCTATTTGAAAACGCGCCAAAACTTTGGGGGTCAAAATGTAATCTGTCAGGAATTAAATCTGGCAGGACTAAATTGAAAATAATTAAAACTTTGCTAAAAGGACTAATTTGCATTAAATTATAAACTTTAGGAATAAAATGTAATTTTACCAAATTCAGGTACTCAAGAGGAAATTTTCATCAAAACGCAGCTTGTGTTGTTGTTTTGATCTTCTTCTTCCTCAGACCCAGAAACATTCCCCTTAGCTCTGTTTTTCCCTCCAATTTCTAGCCGATTTTCCAGCGAGTTCCGGTTGTTTCTTGCCGCCAAATCCTTGCCAAGAATCCCCTTAAGCTATCCCACTAATGCAAAGTAACTCATGCAAGCTAGTTCTTCCTTTTTTTCTCTCTTTTTCTTCTTTGCTACACACTGCCCTGTTTTTGGTTTTGTTCTGTTTTCTTCATTTTTTGGTTTTTCTCTTCCTTCTCTCTCTCTTTTGATCTCTCCTATTACTTCCTAGGACTACATGGAACCAAGCTTTTCTTCCCCTTTTTCTCTTTTCTTTCTTTTCTCTTTCTTTCTTCTCTTTTTAGTTTTTCTTTCGTGCCTTCTATTTTCTCTCACTTTTCCACCTCTTCACCTCTTCATTCAGCCCCTAAAATGTCCAGGAACAAAACCCAAACACTCACCTTTACACCTCCTACTTATTTTTAAGTTAAACATTGTATTATCCTTAAACCTTTTATTTCTTTTTTTCTCCTCTTTTTCCCTTTTTTGTTTTTGTCCAAAACCAACCCTTTTATAACATTTTCTTTCTTTTAAATCTTAAAATAATAAGTAAAAACAATATTTAAAGTTTTGGTGAAATCGGGTCCGAAAAATATTTGCGACTCGGCCGGCGCCCGAGACCGACTCCGATACCTCGGCGATGCTGTTACGAAATCGTCGTGGTTCTAGGGTTCCAGAACAAATAAGCATTTATTATATTCCAAAACATTCAAATTCAAAACTATTTCTTTTAAATTATTCATATTACTGACGTTTTATCGGTCGCGACAGTTAAAACCCTAGACATTGCTTCGTTTACGTCAACAAATTTAGTTAGAGATGTCACACAGAACGTTGTGTTTTGTTATCTAAAACAAGATCAGTTTTCTTTTGAAAATGAAAGATTTATTCTTAAAAGAAAACATCACTTGAAACTAAAAACTTATATTTTTAAATCATAGAGTAAACTATCTTTTACACCTTTGTTTAAAACTAAGAAAAATACAACTAGTACCTCTAGGATATCTAACTTTATTCTATTTTGCTTCAATGTAGATGCATAAGGCAACCAAAAACTCTAATACGATCATATTGTGGCTGAAACTTATATAACCTTAACAATGGTTTGTCATTTTTCAAAATAGATATAGGTATTCTATTAATTAAATAAATAGCATGACTAATGTATTCTTCCAAAAACAGTTAGGTAAAAAACTTTAAAACTCTTGCAACATTTATACTATGTTTTGTTTTGTGGGGTTTCCACGCAAGATGTTGGATGTAGAATACCATGTTGTAGATAAAATGATGCAAATTTGAATTCAAGACCATTATCGCTTCTAGTACATTTAATTGTACAATTAAATCTTAACATAAGCATAAAAGGCTAGAATTATCTTTTTAACATTAGGTTTATGATTAAAAAAAAAATACAACCAGGTGTATCTAGAATAATCATTAACAATGGTTGAGAAATACTTATTATTATGTATATTTAGTGACAATGGTATCCAAATATCCATATATACAGAAATGTTGGAATCACTAAATTGTAAAGTTTTTATTCTATTAATAGATATAAATAGTGCCACAAATCTAAAAACAACATTTTATCACAAGCACAAGTATTGTTGATATAAGTGTTTCAAATGAAGCTTTGAGATAATACAATCTTTGTTGTTTAGCTATACCAATCGTTTTCAGAGATTGGATATCCTGAATCATGCATTTATAAGAATGAAATTTAAGTTTAATATTCAGATTATTAGTTAATCGACTTATTAATATTAAATAAAAATGAAAATTAGGCATATAGAATAAATTAAACATATTTAAATCTTTATTAATCTTAAAATTTGCTATATAAGTGATTGTAACAATGTATTGATTAGGTAAATTAACAGAAGAGTTAGAAATAGATTTATATGAAATAAATATTTCAAACTGCAAGCAGCATGATTTGTTGCTCAAGAATCAATAATCCATGCATCATTCATATGAATATCATGCTTAACCACATTATTTAAAATTGAAGATAAATAAATACCTGTAATATCTAATAAAGTAAGATCAGATATAATAGTAGCAGCAACTCCTGGAATAGTAGTAGGATAAGGTATCATTGAAACCAAGTGTTGATACTCTTGAAACTGTTCACGAGTAAGAGTAATAGAACCAGCTCAAATACCAGCTCCCGAAACCTTAGAAGAACCAGCTCATATGTATGAGAAGAACCAGCTCCTACAGTAAAATCTTGAAATTGATAGTACTAAGTACAAGAGATGTTTTGTTCAATAAGTCCTGAAGCTTGATTGATAATAGCTTGTGAATTTCCCCTTGGCCTAAACTGACATCCAAGTGGATATCTATGCTTTTTATAGCATTTATCCATAGTATGCCCATAAAATCCACAAACGATAAATAAATTCCTATTAGACTAATTACGTTTTCCTTAAGTAAAACCTTAATAAGGTAGCCCATATAAAGGAAAAGGAGCTATGTTTCTAGGTGGCTGTGAAATGTATCCTTTAGATATACTACTTCTCTTAGCAGCATCACACTAGAATCAATAGCAGGTAAACCACCAAAAATAGATGACTCATTTTGAAATCCATGTTGTAGTTGTCTTTCATGTTATAAGACTAAGGCAAGGGCCCTATTGATAGAAGGAAGAGGGACTAAAAGAATAAGTTGAGACTTAACAATATTGAAACATTCATTTAACTTCTCAAGAATCGAAGGACATAATCAGATTCATGTCTTAGCCTAATTATCTCAACCAAATTACAAATATAGTCAGTATTACAAACACGTCAAGAAACATGTCTAAGGATAGTATATTCATCCAAAGCATCTTTAAGGTAGTAAAATATTTAGTGACAGATTTGATATTGGCGACAATCAATCGATTGCCATTATGATATTCTCCGAATCGAGCTCTTCAATCTGATGGCGAGGAGTCTTTTGTTAGAAGTCATGGCGGTTGTGGTATGCTAGGCAATAGACGAGAGAGTTCCCATACTCCATTTTTTCTTCTAGTAATGTTTACAATCTGATGGGTACTATTACAAAATAGTCTTTGAATTTTTTAATTTAGTTTTATGTACGGTACATACACTTTTACATTGAAATCCAACTTCATTCAATTTTCAAAAGTCAAATTATTGAATAGACCCAACATATTATATATATGATAGAAATAATAATTTTAAAATAATTCTAGATCTGCAGCATCATCATTTCACATTACACCAAACAACTCCTAACAACTACCAGGGAGGGAAAATTATTAAAAGCAAAAGAAATCTCTTTCGTAGTAGTCGATCATAATTAAATAAGATTAGGAAAATCTATTTCACCCTAATCATTGATTATCATTATCATATGACAACAAAAGCAGTGTTAGTGTTTTGTGCAAACAAAATCCACAAACCCATCTTCCTTGTGCGCACACTTCATTTTTATAAAGCATTTTAATTTTATGTTCTTTTAAAATTTTTCACATGAAACCTATTATTTTTTTCTTTTTTTGAAAAAAAAAATCTAAGTTCTTATGTTTTCTTAAAAGTTCTATTATGTGATCCAATTAATTAAGTTTTATACATTGATTGAACGATTTAATACATTTGTAATATAATTTAGTTGGGTATTTTTTAATTAGATTTAGTTTAAGGATTTAAATTCACACTTGATTTTGTAAAGCATTTTAAGTTTTTATGTTCTTTTAAAATTTTAACTTGAAACCTATTTTTTTTTTTTAAAAAAAAAAAAATTCAAGTTCTTATGTTTTCTTGAAAGTATTTTTTTTTTTTTTTTTGGTTTAAACGAACGATTTAATACATTTGTAGTATAATTTAGTTAGGTTTTTTTTTTTTTTTTATTAATTAGGTTTAGTTTGAGATATAAAAATATAATTTATATCCAACATTAAATATAACAGTAGAGCAATTAGATCACATGAAAATAATAATTAAGTGTAGTTTAATGGCTCTTATTATTGCAAGAAGTGATGGTCAAACCACATTTTGTATCTCATTTACCGGAATGTCCTTATTATATGGCACATAGTATTTTGTTTCCCCATATGGATCTACCTATCATTAAGGGAAACAGTAATAATTAACTATTTTAATAAATTACACATATTTTAAAATATTAAATAAATATCATTTTTTAATTATTAAAGAAGTGTCACTTTTAGTTACTTATAAATATGTATATCTATTTTTATATATAAATTAGTGGTAATTATTTTGTGTCTCTAAAATTTGGCCTAATAGACTCGTTGGTACCTCTATTTTTAAAATTGTATCGACAGGTCTCTAACTTTTTTAATAATAGACTCTTAAGTCCTTCCTTCCGTCCACTTTGACCGTTAGTCAACGAAAAAAGTCAACGTTTTTTTTCTTTTCAAAATGATAAAACTACCCTTTGGTTTATTTGAATCGAACCATGATTTATTTGAATCGAACCGGACTAATTAAACCCAATTTTGAATCAAACCACTATAAAAATTTAAAATAACCAAATTGGGATTCGATTCAAAAACCTTAAATATGTTAGTATGCATGATAACCAACTACACCAAGGTACTTTTAGTGTATTAGGCTGACGTGATAAGATTTTATTGTGTAAGACACAACCATTCACCTTTTATGACTATAACAATTATCTATTCTTTCAATTAAGATTTTATTAAATAATTATATATTTATTTTTAATCATCCTAAACAAGTCTGAAGGTTAGAAGAGAAAGTTTAACTTTTCCGAAAAATTTAAAAAGAGTTTACAGAAAATTGTGTTTATTTGGAGAAATTAACAAAAATTAGAAAACTCATATTTTTAATTTGGAAAATTAACAAATATTAGAAAACTCATATTTCTAATTCAAGGAAATGAAATATTTATTGTAATTATTTTAATTATATTTTTATTAAAAAATTTAGGCGTAATTATTTTTGAGTCCCTGAGGTTTGGCCTAATGTACTCTGGGGTCCCTCTATTTTGGAAATTGTATCATCGGGTCTCTAACGTTTGGAATAATAGACTCTCAGGTCCTTCTGTCCAAAAACGGCGTTAGTCAACGGAAAAAGTCAACGATTTTTTTCTCCAATAAATATTTCATTTCCTTGAATTAGAAATATGAGTTTTCTAATATTTGTTAATTTCTCCAAATGAAAAATATGAGTTTTCTAATATTTGTTAATTTCTCCAAATAAACACTCAATTTTCTGTAAACTCTTTTTAAATTTTCCGGAAAAGTTAAACTTTCTCTTCTAACCTTCAGACTTGTCTAGGATGATAAAAAAATAAATATG
>CANUEY010185097.1:0-10899 GCA_948099555.1 Croton setiger
ATCATTTAATGTCAATATAAAAATAATTGACAAACTCAATTTAACATATAATAATTATAATTAAACATAATTATAATTATTAAAACCATTTATAAACTTTAAATAAACTCTTTAATTCATTAAAATAAATTCACAATTTAAGATCTCTAAATAAACATTTAAATCTTTAATTAAGATATTTAAATCTCTAATTTCATACTTAAAACAGCCTTAAAATAAATTTCTGACGTCAAAAACGGATTCAGGACGTCAAAATTAGGCTAGAAGGGTCAAAATATAATTTATAAAAGTTTCTGGGTCAAAAATATAAGCAAACATAAACTTTAGGGGCTAAAATGCAATTTTTACCAAAATCAGGTACTGGACGCGCCATTTTCACCAAAACACAGGGGCTAGTGTCGTTTTGACCGCGCTCCCTCTGGTCAAAACGCAGCCTGGGCCTGCATTTTGGTCCTTCTTCTTCCTTTCTCCCTCTGGTTTCAGCCTGAAAAACAGCCTCTCGAGCCAACTTCCAGGCGACCGTACGTCCACCTCCGGTGTCTTTCTGGTGAGCTACGACCACTGTTCTCTTCCTCTACATACCCTCTAGCTAACCATCAGAGCTAAATTCCCAGAAACTCTCTAGATTAAAAGATACAAGCCCTCAAAGTTGGCTCCTCACTCTGTTTTTACCCAATTCCAGATTCTGCCTTATTTTTTCCCAACTTCAGGCGATCGGTACGACCACCTCCAGCGGCCTTCTGGTGATCCAAGACCACCAATCTCTTCTCCTACATGTCCTCTACAACTCTATCGAAGCCAAACTCTCCCATGCATCACAGATTGAAAGATAAAATGCCTCAAATTACTCTTCGTGAGCACTGCCTAAAAACCAGATTTTTGCCCAAAAATTTGCTTTTCTTTCTCTCTTCAAAACCAGTCCTTCTCTTCCCTTTCTAACACTTTTAAACAACTCTAAACCATCCCAGAAACATATTGAACACACTGAATTGAAGGTTTTTCGTGGATTCTTCTCTCTATCTTTCTTTCTCTCTTTTTCTCTTTCCTTTTCTTTTTCTTCCTTCTCTCACGTTCTTACTCCCTTTTCCACTAACCCAGCAGCACTCTAATCTCTTTTCCACCTCTTCCCTCATTCCCAGACGTGCCAAAGACACAATACAGCCAGCAGCTACTTCTCTTTATCAATTAACCCAAAAATATCCTTTTCTTAAACTTAATCTTTAAGTTAACATATTTCTCTTTCTCCTCTTTCACTTCTCTTTAATTTTCAGCCACAATTTAAGTCCAGCACCAGCTTAAAATTCATTTTTGGCGTTAAAATAAATAGTATAACACGTGTATGAAATTTCGTAAAAATCGGAATCCGAAAATTTTCCGTGGTTCGATTGGTGCCCTAAACCGAGCCGAAACCTCGACGATTTTCACGGAACCGTAACCGTACGACGTCGCCGTATAATTTTGGTTCCGAAACCCTTTAAATCATGTATGAAAACATATCAAATCATAAGAAATCATTTACTTTAAAATATTACGCGTTTCCGACATTTTTCGGTCACACGAGCCAAAAACCCTAATTGGCTCCGTTTATGTCTTTCGACGATAAACGAAGTTAAAACATATTTTGTTTAATATCTCTAATTCATATATTTCCGTTTCCAAATCATTCAATTCATTTTCATGTCATATATCATATCAAACTATAATGCATTTTAATCAAAAATGCACAAAATGCATGTAATGACGTCAAAATGACGTAGGACTTAGGTCGAGGGTGTCATAGACCATCCACAATCATTCTTCAAGATTGCGCCCTTGAAAAGTGGAAAAGGTTTCGAAAGAACCTAAATAGCCTACCCTGATCTCAAGCTTAACCAAAGAGCCATTCGGATCACATCCAATGATTGCAAAAAATTCCTTAAAGAGAGGACACATCTCTTCCATTATAACATCAAACCTGAAAACGTGCGCATCAGGATCCCAAAACCTAATGCAAGCAAGAAGAAAATCCCAATCTATTACTGTCCCCCTTAGAGTAGTAATAGCAAACACGCCATACTGCTGTAAACTAATCCTTTCCACCTTCAAAAGATTCTTAGTCCAATTATGCATAATATGGTTGAAATATGGATTCATACTTTCTGAAAAATAGGGATTTTTGAGCACAAAATTGGCCTTTCTCGCACACAAATCGAGGTGGTGTTGGGAAAGAATGAAGAAAACCCTATTTATAGAAAAACAGACGTCTTATAGAAAAACAGACGTCGAGGGCGCTCTGGGTCGCCCTCCACGGCACCCCTGGCCGCCTTCCACGACGCCCCAGGCCGCCTTGAGGAGGCAGCCTTAGCCGCCCTCCACGCGGATTTTTGCTTCCAAAACAATAAAATCCATTCCAAATTAGGCTAATTCCCTTCCTAATTCGTGGATCCCTTCCCATTTTCACAAAATTGTTTCCTATTTCATAAAGTGTCTTCCAAAATTGGAGTTTGCATTCAAAATTAGTCCATAACTTGAATCATTTTCAAGATAAAAGCATAAGATTAACAATAACAAACAAAGAACAACTTCTAAAAAATCTCAAGTTTTATTAATGAACAAATTTTTTACATCGATTTTGATTTTCCTACTTCACTACTAGCATTACAAGGAAAATTAAAATTGAAAAATTGTTGTTTCCGGCCTCTGGGGATAGTACATTCCCCTAGATTTTTACTGTGAGTCCAACCGTTCCCATTTGGAGAGACCTGGTCTCAATTACAACATTTGGCCAGGACGCTGATCTTGGAGTATGGACACTCCAAGACCTTGTCCAAGTCTATAAGCCTCGATCAAATCCATACCTTTTCCCGAGGACGACGGATTTCGTCAAGGCCAGCTTTTTCCTACGCCTCCTGTACCCGAGGGATTATCTTCCGAAGGTGATTCCCAAATCGAAGGTCGGGAAAACCAAATAAAAGAATTTTCTCCATAATGTCTTCATAAGAAACTTGAAAGAATTTGAGAGAAAACTCAAAGGAAGGAATGTGAAAGTGGTGAATGAAGTGAGGAAATGAAAGCTTCCCCCTTATTTATAGGCAAAATCCCAAAACGCGGGTCCTCCCCGCGCGTCCAAACTCCGACCTCAAAATTCGCGATTCAGAATGCCACTGAACTCCATAAATCATATTTATGTCGCCCAGTGGGGGGCAATTTTGAATACTCGAATTTTGAGGCCTGAAAAACCAAATTCCGCAGACCGCGAAAAGTCGAGCCGGACCGGAAATTTTCGTAAAACAACACCGGAAGTATGCCTTCATGGTAGTTGAAATGTCCGGGATTTTACGAGGGTCACAGAAATGCACTCGGAATAGCCATCGGAGTCCCGGGACGTCCTGAAAAAACTTCGGAACGAAAAACGTGCGAGTTACGGAAGGAAGGCAGCCCTGGCCGCCCATGGAAGGTAACCCTGGCCACCCTCCAGGGCAACCCTGGCCGCCTTTTGTAGGCAGCCCAGGCCACCCTCCAAGGGCAACCCTAGCCGCCCTCCGGAGGCAGCTTCGGCCGCCCTCCAGGGCAGCCCGGGCCGCCCTCTGTTGACTTTTTGGCCGTAAATCACCTATAAAAACCCCCCAAAGCTATTATTTTCTTCACACCTTGAGCTGTGTTGACAGCCGCTCTCTTCTCCCTTCTTGCCTACGGTGATTCTTTATCTTAAAGGCAATTATTTACTGCTTTCTGCATTGCATTTTTTTGATAACTTGCATTTGCATACATTCATCATATAAAAATAAGTCCAAATCAAGCTGAAGCTAAGGAGTGGACGCCAATTGCCTTAGGTATATTCCGAAACTTTATCTCTTTGATTTAATTCTCTTTTATCGCATCTTGTCTCATGCATACACGACATTTTGCATCTCATAAACACACATTTTTGGCTGATATGCCCTCATGATCACTTGTTTTAGCCGTCGCGCCGTCTAAATCAAATCTTTCGGCCACAGCGCCACTAAAATCAATCTTTTGGCTACAACGCCTAAATAAATACATATTTGGCCATAGCGCCACACCAAAATATACATTTTGGCCCCTAGGCCTAACAAACCACTTTTACCCCAGCGGAAACATCCAAAATCACATTTTTTACCACGGAAGTCATAAAACTCCTTTTCCGGTCAATAGGCCAACAAAATCACATTTTCGACCACGGACGTCGATAAACTCCTTTTTCGGCCAGTAAACCTACATTTCGACCACAGACGTCGATAAACTCCTTTTTCAGCCACTAGGCCTACATTTCGACCACGGACGTCGATAAACTCCTTTTCGGCCACTAGGCTTACATTTTGACCACGGACGTTGATAAACTCCCTTTTTGGCCCCTAGGCCTAAATTCACTTTTCACACACTCATAGCATGCATACATGTATACACCCCCTTTATCTCCTTTAAATAGGCACATTCGAACTACATTGACCTTGATCTCTCATTCAAAAGAGAGTATGTAGGCATATTCGAGATATAACCTCGAATAGCAGGTTTCCATTCCCGATCATTTCCAAATCTTCACTCCTGTATAACATTCATTTAGAAGAAAGGATCTTTGGATATGAATGCATGACATAACCTTCAAATCCACCTCGGGTTCGAAGATTAGTGCATTTCATCCATTGGGGCGATTAACCTAGAAATAGGTTAATCGTAAAATAGAGTCACTAAGGGGTTCTTTCTTAATTTTTCCCCTTTAACAAAATAAATTAAGTGGCGACTCTACACACACACACTTCACCCCGAGTGAACACCCCCGGTCAACCGAATTCCCCCGCGTCAGGTAAGGGTTCACAGAGAGAATTACCATGGATTTTTTCACAGCTACCATGGATTTTGTTACAGCTTTGCCTAAAACCCAGCGAAAGCACGATGCTATTTGGGTAATAGTGGATCGACTTACGAAGTCAGCTCACTTTATTCCAATCCGGTGGTGTATTTCATTGGATCAGCTAGCTATTGAGTACGTGAATGAGGTGGTTAGACTACATGGAGTGCCTATATCCATTTTATCTGACAGAGATCCACGGTTCGTTTCTCGGTTTTGGCAGAGTTTGCAGGCAGTTTTGGGCACAAAATTAACTTTAGTATTGCTTTCCATCCTCAGATAGACGGGTAGTCTGAGAGAACCATACAAACTCTCGAGGATATGTTACGGGCATGTATGTTATAATTCCAAGGTTCTTGGGATAATTACATCATTTTGATGGAATTCGCCTACCATAACTAGTTTTATAGCAGCATTGTTATGGTTCCTTACGAGGCATTATATGGCAGAAAGTGCAGAAGTCCTATTTGTTGGGACAAAGAGGGGCTGAGAACGTTAGAGGCTCTAGAGTTGGTTCAGGAAACCATTGAAAAAATCGGCATAGTAAAGGCAAAGTTAAAGGCTGCACAGGACAGACAGAAGAGCAATTCGGATCAACATCGCAGAGAGATGAAATATAGTGTTGTGGGACAGAGTTTTCCTTCGTGTTTTGCCTTGGAAAGGCATTATCAGATTCGGGCAGAAAGCAAAACTAAGACCTCGGTACATTGGTCCATGCGGGATTACAGAGAAAGTTGGTCCATTGGCTTACAAGTTAGCCTTACCTTCAGACTTGGCACAGATTCACAACGTTTTTCATGTGAGTATGCTCAGAAGATACAGATCTGACCATACTCACGTGATTAACGACCAAACGTTTGATGTGGCTGAGAATTTGAGATATACAGAGGAACCAGTGGAAATCCTGGAATATGGAGTTAGACACCTTCGGAACAAGGATATCCCTATGGTTAAAGTCTTATAGAAGCATCATTCTCAGGGTGAAGCCACTTGGGAAACAGAGACTCGGATGCGACAGAAGTATTTGCAGCCGTTTGAGAGTTCAGGAATGAAATTTTGAGGACAAAATTCTTAAGGAGGGGAGAGTTGTGACACCTCAAAACCTTAGCCTACGTCGTTCTGACGTCATTACATGCATTACGTGCATTTTCATTAAAATACATAATTATTTGATTTGATAATTAAGTTAAATATGGATTATATGATTTGAATATGATAATATATGATTTGAATAAGAATAATAAGCTATGTTATAGGCTCGTTTGCTGTCGAAAGACACAAACGAAGTTAATTAGGGTTTTTGGCCCGCGCGACCGAAAAATGTCAGAAACGCGTAAAATATGAACCCTAAACCCTAAACCCTGATTCACGAAGATTACCAAAAGACACCCAAACAATCGAAAATGACAAAAAACAATTGATAGATAAACTAAAATCATCAAAAAGGCCAAGCCACGAAAAATTACAAAATAGTCCTGTAAAGCCTGGAAAATTACGATTCAGTCCCTGAACTTTTAAGAAATTACAAAAAGGTCCCTAAAACATGTGAATTTTCAAAACATCGCAATGATCATAGAATTATTACCATATTATTCTTAACATGCAAAAATATCAAAAGAGAATCATCAATTTTGCAAAATTGTATTTTAGTCTCTATACCATGCCAAACTACCAAAGTAATCCCTCATACCTTAAAACCCACAAACAGCTCGTCATTATGCAGTGTTATTGAAACTTAGCTCAAAATGTACTCAAGTTACAAAACAGCACCCTGACATGTGATGATTTGCAAAACAGTCCTAGCAATGTAAATTAGCTACCAAAACAGTCCATATATAAACAAAGAATGTGCGAGTAGGTCTAAGGATAGACCCCTACACATTTCAAAACGTATTTTCAAAACAGTCCATGTCGATCATCAAAACTGCCCAAATAATATATGTAGACTCTAGCTAATCCCTATGTTATATCCCTATGACATACTGCCCAAAGGAAACCATTCAAACAACCAGATCAACTAATAAACAGAAAGGGGATTAACCCAGTGAAGACTGGATCCCAAATCACACCAGCAGCAGCAACAAAATAAGTTTATTCCAGGCTTAATTGAGACACAAGGAGATGCTCACGAGTAAAAAGCAATTGGACATTTACATAATATGGCAGCATGTAAAATCTGCTCAGTTGGCATCCTAACATTCACCATTGTTCAATAACGAATATGACCAAATCATAATCAGAAACTAAAGCAAAACTTAAAGACATGCTGTAAACGAGTATCTAATCTGGCAACTGAAACAGATTCCTCATCATCAAGAGTTTGTATCGACAGAATATTAACTAGGATAATTAAAATAGCAACAGAAGCAGAATACTGGAGATTATTATCAAGAATGGCAGCTGAAACAGAAGTGGTTTTGTGTAGAAAACATTGATAATCAAGACTGCAGCTAAAGCAAACTACCACACAGCATTAATATAATTCCCAGACAGCTAATTCATATCTCAATCAGAAAAGAATTATAAACGAAACATGGAATTAAAAATACCTCAGTAAGAATTCCAACTGCCGATTGAAATTTCAAGAGTCTTTACAATTCTTCAAAACTCACAACAAGAACTCTCTTACAAGACAGAAAATTGAAAAATTCACCAGAAAGGAAAAAGAGAAAATTCCTAAATACGAAAACCCCTAATTCCCAATTTCGCTAAACTTTTATCCAGAAACCCTAGATTTACAGAATTCAAACTAACTACAGAAGGGAGCTTACACGTTTTTTTCCAATTCCTTTCTCTATTTCGATTTTAGATTTCTGGAACCCTAGCTTCTGGAACCCCCCTCTCGAAGCAGCTTTTCTCGTCCCTTTTGTAGGCAGTGGCCTCTCCCTAGACTTCGTCTCCAACTCCAATACTGCTTCCTATTTCTTCGATCTCCTCTTCGCAGACGTCTCTGCCTCTTCGATCCCCTTTTGCCTCACGTTTTCGATCTCCTCTTCGTCTCTGCCTCTGTATTCCTCGTTCTTTCTCTCTACGTCTTCGTCTGTTGCCAGGCTTCTGTTTCTTTTCCTTTCTTTTATTATTTTTTTTGTTTTTCCTGGCCTCAAAATGATGTCGTTTTAGGCTTATATGCTTCGTTTTGGTTTTAATGAAACGGCGTCGTTTCATTATTTAATGAAACGGCGTCATTTTGAGCGGCTGAAACCAGGGGAACCAAATTCTGAATCAAACCAATTCTGGTTTGATTCAATTTTATTTCCTTTCTCTTCCTCTCTTTTCTTTATTTTCTTTTTGGCCCCCTATTCTTTCTTCCTTCCTTCAATTTCGCCCTTCCTTCCCTCAAATCTTCCTATCTACTTCCAATTTCTTTCAATTACATCCTTTTCCTTTTATTTTCTTCCCAATTCCACATTTTCTTCTATTTTCTTCCAAATTTCTCCTTTTCTTTCATTTTCTTTTACATTTTTTCATTTTTCTCTTTTTCCTTTTTTTTCTTCTTTTCTCTCTTCTATTATTTCTTATCTCTTCTTCTTTTAATATTTTTCTTCTTTTTTTTCCTCAATTTCTTACAAAATAAGGAGAAATTAAAAATAAAATAAATGTATTTTCTTTTCCTTAAACACTTCTCTTTTAGATTTTGGGGGTCAAAAATCGAGCGTCAACAGTTTGCCTCTACTTTGATATAAATTATGCAAAGCATAAATTATAGCAAATTACCAATTGACGCGAAGATAAAAGGTACTTACCTCTGAGTATTGTTGATGATGAACCTTCCTGTTTCTTCTAAGGAAGGGTTGATCGGTCTCCCCATTTCTTCTGAGGAAAGTGATATGAAGAATCTCCCCGTTTCTTCTAAGAGAGCTTAATTTTTCCCATTTCTTCTAAGGAATCTCCCATTTCTTCTAAGGAATGCTTTGATGACTCTTCCCATTTCTTCTAAGGAATGCTTTGATTATTCTTCCCATTTCTTCTAAGGAATCTCCCATTTCTTCTAAGGAACTTTCTTCCCATTTCTTCTAAGGAACTTTTTCCCATTTCTTCTAAGGAATTTCCCATTTCTTCTAAGGAACTTTCTTCCCATTTCTTCTAAGGAATCTCCCATTTCTTCTAAGGAGCTTGCTTCCCATTTCTTCTAAGGAATCTCCCGTTTCTTCTAAGGAGCTTGCTTCCCATTTCTTCTAGGAAATCTCTCGTTTCTTCTAAGGAACTTTTCTCCCATTTCTTTTAAGGAATTTGATTTGACCGATCGAATTGAATCTTCCCTTTTCTTCTAAGGAAGCTGACTGAATTTCCTTATTTCTTCTAAAGGAATTGAACTGCGTCTTCCCATTTCTTCTAAGGAAACTGACTGAATTTCCTCATTTCTTCTAAAGGAACTGAACCGAGTCTTCCCATTTCTTCCAAGGAAGCTGAATGAATTTCCTCATTTCTTCTAAAGGAACTGAACCGAGTCTTCCCATCTCTTCTAAGGAAGCCGACTTGAATCTCCTCATTTCTTCTAAAGGAATTGCATTGAGTCTTCCCATTTCTTCTAAGGAAGCTGACTTGAACCTCCTCATTTCTTCTAATAGAACTGAGTCTTCACATTTCTTCTAAGGAAGCTGACTTGAACCTCTTCATTTCTTCTAATTGAACTGAGTCTTCCCATTTCTTCTAAGGAAGCTGACTTGAATCTCCTCATTTCTTCTAAAGGAAAGCTTTTGTTTTCTGACTTTTCACTTTCAATTTCTCCCTGATTTTCCGGATAACCTTACCCATGGGGAATTTTATCCATGCAAAACCTTTAAACAAATATGCACATGTGTTGTTAATCAAATGCATATATGAATGGCCTTCCTAATGCAATTCTATTATAATGCAATGGGTGCGAGCCGTGAAGCCGTCTGGGGCGGCGCAGATTTCACAATTGACTTTTCAGAAGATCCCGTTTTAGGATCTCGTCAGATGGCTTTCTGTTTCTTTATCATTGAGTGCACTACATCCATTCTTGATACTCTTTTGAGTATCTTTTTTAAGTTCTTTTGCATTTGAACCTTTTTTCCGGCAGGCCCTTCCCATGCCCCCAGGGCTTTCTTATCTTTCTTCCTGCGATTCTGTTGCCCCTTAACTGAAGCAATCCTTCCATTTTTTTTTTCCTTTTAGGAGCTTTCCACTTTCAGAAAAGCAAACCTACTGTTCTTTTTCAAATCGATCTTTGACCATTGGAGGGATTGTTCAACACATCACATTTCAACATTTTTATTTATAAATTGATCTTTTCATCAGGATAATAAGTATTACTTCAAATTGTTTAAAGTCACTCAGACTCACAACTTTTCATGTGTTTGAAAAGGTTTAACGTGTGTGCACTCAACGTTCATCACGGCGAGCCAAGAGTCACCATAGAGTGGTTACAAATCCAAAACAAAAGATCATTTCTTTTGGTTGTAATGGGGTCTGGCTAAGGGTTGGACAAAGCAGGAGATTTTGGCTTATTTCGAAAGAATCACATTTTAGTGAGCCATTCGAAGCATCGTTAACTTTTAGTGGAAAGTATTTCACTTTTCAATTTGTTTTATTTCTCGAGAGTTCCTTTTAACTATTTCTCATTTCTAGCTTTATTTCTCATTTTTTCATTTCTTTTGGCTTTGGTTTTTTTCTTTTTGCTTTCCATGTTTTGATGGCACTATCACTTTCACTTATCTTTCATTTTTTGCTTCTTTATGTTTCTTAGGCCTTTTACCTATGTGATCTTTCAAAAAGGGTGATTGAGAAAGTTGTCATTTTTTTTTTGGTTGGCGGATTGCATGGTTCAAGAAACGACTGGATTACTTTAGGCTAGAATGAGCTTATCTAAAAGGCTTATTCAAATGGGTCGGCTTTTTAAGCTAAACGGTTATGTTGACGCCTAATTTTTGTCCCAAAAAAAGTATCAGTGATGATAATATGCCAACAGCTCGATGAGATCTCCAGAAGTTCCGAAAACAGCTCCTGTCCGCTCAATTCTCAGAATATTCTAGTTTTTGTTCTCTTCCTCAAATGGTTTTAATGATTTAAATTCAATTCCGGAAAAT
>CANUEY010185111.1:0-107523 GCA_948099555.1 Croton setiger
ACCATGTTATGTAGAATATAGGATTTGTTGCTAAATTTACGTGCTATCAACTTAGGAATTAACTTTTAAGTAGAAAATATTTAATTATGCATTAGGTTTTTAGGGTTGTTAAAAATAGTATAATTTTAGAATATAATTAAAGATAACCGTACGGGACGCAGCAATGGAGCGTGGAGAGTCATCATCGCAGCAGTAGCGTGTCCTGGATCAGGGGCCCGCGACCGGCCTGCTGTTCCTGCAGTAGGAACACAGATCGAGCCGCGTTTTTCGAGGTGATCGAGCATACGACAGTCCGCTCAGTATAAGACGAGCGGACACTCAGATATGGCGACTGCTGGATTCGGAGGATCCCCGGACGCTGCACTACATCGACCAGATAGGTTTCGGGTCAATGCGAAGAATAGGGTCCATATACTACGATTGGGCCTTATTGTCTGCTTTGGTGGAGCAGTGGCGCCCGGAGTTGCACACCTTCCATCTGCCTATCGGGGAGGCGACGATCACGCTGCAGCGTGTCCTGTACGATGCCGATGCGGTTCCCCAGACAGCCAGACATAATGTAAAATCGAAGTTCTCAAATTAAAATTACATAATAAATTGAAGTTCGCATAACTCTTATGCTAACTTAAGTTCGCATAACTCTTATGCTAACTTAAGTTCGCATAAGAGTTTAGCAAGAACCGTAAATATGTCCACCTTTTAAATTTTGTCCAATTTTTTGTCCACTTAATATTTTTTAACCTTACTCCATTATTATTATTTTGTAATTTGATTTGGGGTTTTGGATTATGGGATAATTAAAAAAGAGGGAAAGAAAATGGATTTTGTAAATTTTCATGCTTATTGTTTGATTGAATATTGAGAAATTTCAATCTCAACGGATACGGTATACTGTTCTTGATTTTTTTTCTATTTTTCTTTAAAGCTCATTACTTTCTTCTGTTGTTCTTTCTTTTGTAGCTACAATGTGATTATTTGCTAATGTTTTAGATTTTTTTTTTTTGTATTGGTTTTTCTGTTTGGTTGTGTAGAAAATCCAGTAGCAGAAAAGGTTAAAATTTGATAAATCTGTCATATGTCACGTATTACTAATACTTGTTTAGTTGTTGAGGAAGTTTGAAAAATATAAAGGAAACTAAAAACATTTCATATGCTTGGTTTTTATTGCGACGAAATGAAGGAACCAAAATTAAAATAAAAAGTTACAAAGAAACTAACAAAATACTAATAATATATTAATGTAAAATTTAAAAATCTGAAATACATATAATAAAAATGGTATTTTAGCTTTTTTAACTGTACTTAAATGGTAAAATTAATAGACATTAGACGAAATTCCAAGACTAAATTCCAAAATAGAAGTATCCAATCACAGACCCTGAAAAAGCAATGGTTTCAGAATGCATACCTTTACCTTCACGAGTAATAAGTCATAAAATCAATCAAGGATTTTAAGACCCATGATAAGTACTACTATGAGAGTTCGCTTTTTTTCTTTCTTTTTTTTTTTTTTTTTTGTTTTCACATCTTAGATGGCATCACAGACACAAATCATTGTTCTATTAGAGAGCCATTTGAGGAAATTAGGGTAAAAGAAAAGCCATATGAAGGGGAAGCAGTAGTGATGAAACATCAGCACTTTCTCATCATGTCTACTATAGACACAGCTGTTTATGGCTTAAAGCCTTTAATTTTTCATCAATTGATATGATAAATCCATACCTATTTGCAAAATTGAAATTTAATAAAAATGGCTCTCCACTTGACAAAACTTCCACTGAATATCATGTGATATTAAACCTCGAATTTCTTCCATTCCGAGACAGCTCCAACAGTTCACACTGAAATGTAACTTCTGTTTCCATCCACTCGTCCATTTGAAGATAATCTCTGTTGTGTTTCCTAATGTCGTCTCTGCAGATAACCAAAACAAGCTTAAGATATAAACCCAAACTTATTTACATTTAACACTTTCTCTAATTGGAACAACCACACTCAAATACTATAATTCTTTGCTTTTCTAGACAGGCTTTTTGGCAGTAGATCTTTAATGCCAAACCAGGGAAAGCCAGGACAAGTAAATAAATGGCTTTGCCCATTCAACGTTTGCATGTGAAACTTTGGGTAGTTTAGCTGAGAATTATTGCTATTACCATCCAAGCAATACAAGGTTCTAAGACCAACCAGTATAAATTGACCAGTTAGGAAAATAACCAACCACAGAACATTTTCAAATGCAAAGCCATACCTTTTGTTTCTTTAGTTTTCCTCTTGAACTGCCATTATTGAAGCTTGTCATTTGATCGCCACCAGTAGTATCATCCTCCAAGGGTAAGGTTTTGATTTCCTTGAAGAAATCTTCAGTCAAATCAAGCAAACTGGAACAAACAAAATAAAAGATAGTCAAGAAAAAAGGTGATACATCAGTTGAGCTAAAAATCCAAATTCCACATTTTGCATGACAGATTAATGAATTTAACAACCAATATGGCAATTAGCCTCCAAAGAGATGATAACATATTGACACTGTTAATCTTAAATTACACGTACCCATCTCTTGACTTTTTTAAGTATTTTTCCTTCTTCTTCTCCATCTTTGTGATAGGGCCACGAGTAAATAGCTCCTCTTCTCGTTGTGCACGATCTTCCCATTGCTGTTTATATCTAGCAAATTCCCTACTCTCATTCCCAAAGGTTTCTCTTACCTATAGCATCAATGATAAAATGTCAAGTATCAAACAAGCCGTCGCTTAAATAACAATAAAAATGCAGAGAAGACAACTGACCTCTTCAGGTCTCCCCTCCACATCATCTATCATTTCTTTTAAATAACCCCGATTAGCTTGGTGTTGAACATCTTTTTGTCTTCTCATGGCGTTTCTTTCTTGTTTTGACATCTTCCCATCCTCCTCCATCATTGTTGGGGCAATTTTGGGTGGTCTATACACACCACTGACATTCTGAAGCACACAAATATCAACTTAGCAAACAAAAACCTACATATGTTATATCTCTAATAATAACCATTGACAAGCATAATTGTTGTGACTCACCTCAGGCATCATATCAGATTTGCTGACTAGCATTTCAGGGTTTGGACGATATCTTAACAGATCCTCCGATTTCTCAGAGGCCTCTAACTCCTTTCCCTTCATACTTGTTTGCTCTGTTTCCCGTCCACTATCCCTTGTGAGCTTTTGAATTTGGTATTCCATTCTTTTATCTATTGGCCGTATCTGTTAATTAGCATTTGGTCAAACAACGTATTTGGCGGTGACTAATAAGTAGACAGACTGGAATCAAGAGATAGAGAGATTCTCAAACCTTCTCCAAAAACAACCTCGTCTCTATAAGGCTCCGAACTACAGGATGATTCTCAATTGACAGGCCTTTAGCCTTACGAAGCAAATAATATACAAGTGACTGGCAATAGTTTAAGAGCAACAAGTGTTTAGCCTCCAGGTAACTTATCCCATCTGCTGTTAGGAAAGTATTTGCTTTCACCTATCACACATTAAAAGAAAAATGTTTCATTGAATTGGCACTTCAAGTAATCAAGCATAAAGCAAAGAAGCCCATAAAAAGATAGCTGCTTTCAAAGAATTTCATCAATTAACATTCAAAAAAGCAAAATAATCAACCTAATAACAGTAAGATATCATAAGCAAGGGTTCCTTACCTTAGCCGTTAAAGCCTGTACTTTATTTCTCACTGTATCCAACCCATCTTTCATTTCTTTCAGTACTGCAGTTAATTGAGGAGCTTCCCTAATCAAAACAACAATAATAAGATTTGATATATTAAGCAAACACTAAATATTAAAGAGAGAGGAAAATTCAAGATGTACTTGAGCAAACTCACTTCTTTATGCGTTGATCATGTTCCGAATTACTAGCTTCCTCCATCTTCTTCTCGAAGAATCACCAACAAAGAGCTGAAATCTACGTCGTTAATCAAATTATTGACAAGATTCCGAGAAACCTCGCTATAAAAAGGCTACAATCAGCTTGGGGATACTCACATCCAACGAGATTAAGATCAAGTACAGCAATCAACAGAACCATAAACGTTAGGGTTTAGCAGTTAGGGTTTTGTTGTTCATTATGGGTTGAGGAAGAGGACGAAACTGGGGATTTGGTACTGGGCCGAAAATATGAAGTGGCAAACGTCATAAGCGGCCCTTTTCAAACTTTAGAATTCCTATTGCTGAATTTTCATAATTTCTTTATTTTTGAACAAAAATTTTTGAAAAGGTCATTTCTATCCAAATAAAATGAAATTTTTGTCCAAATATATTCATAAAATTTTCATAAATAAAATAAACATTTTTCAACAGTTAAAAAGGTCATTTTCGACCAAAGAATTGAAAAAAGCTATTTTTTTCAAAAAATACTAAAATGAAATCTATATACGTGCTTTTGCAAATATGAACTAATTGACCCAATGAAATGGACAAGAAATCCAAATCCACTTAGCAAATGCCAGGTGGACTAATAACATTTTGGCGTCACAGAAATTTTGTACTCTCACGTGCCGTGATCTTTCCCGCCGTTCAGGCGTTGACAAATTCCTCCGATCTGAGTTGGCAGCAGGAGGACACGTTCGCCATTAAATAGTTAACAAGGACAACTCCAGCACGTTTCTCCAAAACAAAAAAAGGGAAATTCTCGTTCCCTGCACCCTCATCCACTGGATCAAAACCCCAGTACTAAAAGAAAAAAGAAAAATAAAAAAAAAAGACCAAGAAAAGAAAAGGAAACAGTCTCTGTATATTGTGTTTTCTCTCTCTCCATATGTGATCAGCGAGAACCTCACGGATCGGATCTACAGAGTTATAAATGAAACAACACCATCGCAATGCCTCCAAGACTCGCTCCAATTTGCTTTGTACTTGAATTTAACAAAGGCTACACGAATTTTGAGGAAAATTCTCCTCTTCTGTCGCTTCAATTCCTTAGGGTTTTGTTCCCCATTTTGGACATGCATTTTCGATTCATCACATGAAGTTATGTGCAGAGCATGTGTTTTGTTTGAAGCTCTGGTTCTTTTTGACGATTTGATCGAGTTTTTGACGTGAAATTTAACTAATTTAACAAGTGTCAACTACTACCAATGGCAGCCTCTCCGGTCAAATTCCTCTTTGGATTCTTGATCATTTCTATCACATTATGGTTGCTCTTCATGTAAGTTACCTCAATTTTGGTTTAGCTGAGTGTTGTTAGTTATTTTGTTTTTTCAATGATAATTTGGTTTAATCAGTACTAGCTGGCAACTTAATTTTGGTTAGTGATTTAATGACGTGGGTTACTTAGAAGAGTTTAACTGGGTAGAATTGTCCAAAATGGTTTGCCTGTAGAAATGAAGGTTTTGGTCTGCCTTACCTGAATTCTAAAGTTGAAACCTTTTTCAGCTTTTTTTAGTATCAGAAAACCAATTTGTTCTATTGAAATCGGAAAAATGGATACCACGTTCCTCATACACGTATTTGAGCTAATCCTGTTGAGTTTCATATCATTGAATTTGAACTGGGGAAAATTTGGAAAGGTGAGTGCAGTCTTTATTCTTTAAAAAAGTATTGCAGGAATTGCACTTCAATTTTTTGATGCATGGCTATCAGTTGGTTTGCATATTGGCTCTCTGGACTTTTCCCACATTTTATAATAGCTTGTTTTAAAGAACATTTTGATAATAAAATATAGAAGTTTGGCAGTAAACTTAAGTTCTTCAATGCCGCATTCTTATCACTTTTATGATGGTGTTTGTTATTGTCTTTGATCCCATGTCCTTTGTTATGTAGCGTTATGTGACTTAAGATCAATATAAATAGGTTAGGTACCATGAGATTAGCTTTGTGGTCAATTTTCATTGTTATAGACGTATTCTTATATCACTTTTAACTTATAATTTGATTCTTTCTTTTTTCTTTGTCAGATTTGCTTCCAGGTTGGTGGCTTGGATTTTAAGCCGAATCACTGGAGCATCTGTTGGATTTCGGATTGGTGGATGGAAATGTTTAAGGGATGTCACAGTAAAGTTCAAAAAGGTTAACTTTTTACATCTTTAACTGGGTCTTTTTCATTTCTGTGTAACTGACTTAGTAGGGAGGCCCATGTTCTTTTGCATTTTTTATTTTACTAAATTAAAGCTTTTCTATATCGTCCATCATTTTTCAGTTTATCTGAGTGGCTGATTCATTGTTTTTAATTTGCCATGAAATTTTTCTCTCTAATCTGTAGATTTTCACTCCAAATATAATTTTGTTAAGCAGATTCTGTTGGCATGTTTGCTTCTCTTGGAATTATAAGGCCTTTGTACTGTGTATCTCTCCTTGCAAATTATTATTCAGTATTGAAAGTGTATTCATACTTATCTGTAATGTTACAAGTTATGGTTCCTGTGATCAGCAGTGTGGTGTGTCATGTCAGATAATTGTTTACGGTCTGTTCCTTCTTTTGCTTTCGAGTTATGAATTGAATTATTTGATGTCAGTGTTCATAATTGGGGCCCAAAACAAGTAGTTCTTATTACACTGGTTCATTTTATTGCTTTTAGTTAGGCCATTGAAATGCACCAGACAGCAATTTCTTTAAAGCCATCTAGCACCAGTGCAGATTCTCGTTTTTCTTTTGTTGATATATTAGGAAGTGCTCGTTTCTATTCGTTATTTTTCTCGAGATAAAAGAAGTTTATATGCTTTATAAAATAAATCTGCATATGCACTGTTCCCTTGTACTCCTCTGTGCCTTGTGTGCAATTTATTTGTTTCAGTATGAAAGGATACTGCCTGCCTCTACCCTTTCCCTCAGGACTTTGGACGTATAGATTTCTCCCTCATGCGATATTGATATTGATTTTATTAATAATTGAGCATTTACAGGGTGCAGTTGAATCTATATCAGTTGGGGAAATTAGGCTCAGCTTACGCCAGTCCTTGGTCAAACTTGGAGTTGGCTTCATCTCCAGGGATCCCAAGCTACAAGTGTTAATATGCGATTTGGAAGTCGTAATGAGGCCATCTAGCAAAGGCACACCGAAAACTAGAACTCGAAGATCAAGAGCCCGCAATTCAGGCAGGGGAAAGTGGATGGTGTTAGCTAATGTAGCAAGATTTTTGTCAGTTTCTATAACAGATTTAGTTGTAAAGGTGAGAAATTCTGAGTAAATCATTATATTAAAGGAATTACAGTGCATACACCATTCATTTCATATAACTAATCACGTCAAAACTCAAAACTATGAGTGGACATTGTGAATTGATCTTTTGTTATTCTTTCTTTAGTTTCTGTATCATTATTCAACTGTTTGCATTGAAAAAGGCTAGATTTTAAGGGCAATTATCTGAGGGCAGTTGTTATTTGGACGTTTAATAGCTAAACGGAATACAAAATATAGAATTTTCTGTAGATATGAGTATGTGAAATATTTATAGAGTGGGAGCAACACCTGGCTCATCACATTCCACATTTCATTGTTGGAATATTATGCATCTCTTTGTTTCTTGATGCTTGTGAAGCAATTGTACTTGAAAGTGGCATCTAAGGCGTATTAAAGAGGATTAAAAATCTGGTTGTTTAATTTGAAACTAATTTGTTGATGACACAAATGTTTAGCTTTTTGGCCTATCTGAAACTATTGAAGGCAACGGAAGTAATTTTTTGACCTAGTACTTGCTTCATGTTGAAACTGTGGAATTTTAAATTGCAATTCACAATTCATTGTTGAATAGATGGTTGCTGAGATGATTAATAATCTATTGCCTTCAGGGGGCTTGGTCGGAAAGTGAGCTTTTCTTTTGTGAACTAGACTTGGCTGAACCTTGTTCACTTAAAGGTTGGAAGTCTATCTGACTTTGCTGTTTTCACAGGCATGCTGGGTTTATTTGAATATCAACAACTTCACAAAAAAGTGTGGTTTGAATTCATGTATGGCAAAAAACATAACACTCCTGTCCTAGCTAACTGAGAGTGTTGTTTAGCTAGGCTATGGATTTTGAATTTGTGTAGACATTCTATGCATGATCCGATAAGTAAGAAGGTGTGAATGGAGGTTGAGCTGAAATTGAAGTTGAAATTTGGACAATTTTCATTCTGAAATTATCAGTAGTTTCAACACATTGCTTGCAGTTCCCTCTCCCTCTCTCTCTCCCCCATCCTCTTTCCGTGTTGTATGTTTCATATTTAAGGACTTTGCTAGTTATTATGATATTTTCAAAAATATTGCAGACTCCCAAAGCTATGGTTGAAGTTAAGGAGGTGAAAGTGGATATAACCAAAGATGGTGGATCCAGGCCAAACCTGTTCATTAAGTTACAGATATTACCTATTGTTATGCACTTGGGTGAGCCACGTTTTAGTTATGATCAATCATCCAATTTTGAGAGTGGAGGATGCATTTCTACAAGCGATGGTTCATTTGGTACAATGGAAACACCTTCTGCTTCCTTCAGCTGTGAAGAGTTTTCTCTCTCGTGTGAATTTGGTCATGATAGGTAAGTTTCCCTTTAATGTTCTTTTTACGACATTTTAATCCAGGCTTTGTTCATTCCATTGAACTATTTTGCCAAATGATATTTTATGCAATATTTTGCTTAAAAAAGTTTAATTTTTCTTGGTGAAGATAAATTTGCCATATATTAATTTTGTCAAACTCATAAAAAGGGGAAAAGAATGTACTAGTCAATTGCATATATCGTACCCATAAGTTCAACTACTGCTGTCAACCATCACCTGTCGCCATTTTTTATCGCTGTTTGTTAGCAATTGTTTCTGTTTATTATTCTTTTCAATTTTTATGTAATCTTTCTAATTCAACTGAAAACTTAGAAATGTAAATTTGAAAGCTAAATACATTCTCACAGTCTTCTTTAAAAAAGGTACTTTTTTAATTCTACTTTGAACACCTTTTAAATAGTTTTCACTTGATTTGTTAGTGTTATGAGCAAACAAACAACAGAAAAATATTTATATTTATCATAAATGTTTTCTTTGGTCTTCCATTTCTTCAAGAATTTTGGTGATTCTCAAAATGTGTGATCTTTTTCTGTTTGGAAATATTCTCAATCCCTTTCATTTAATCGAGGCAAAAATGTGACTTTCTGATGTATGACAAATTGTAACCAACTTATTAGCACTTCATTATTGAGCAGAGGATCAATCTTAGGCAGGTAAAAAAGATTTTAGATGTCAAAGTTTATAGGTATACAGATACATTTTGATTTGGAGTTGGTTTAGACAAGAAGAACAGGACTGCTGCTGAAAGGGATAGAGTTGTACCTGAGATTCTGTAGCAGACTGGCAGTAGAGGAAATAAGGCAAAAGAGAGAAATAGGAGACATGTATCAGGACTTCTTGGTCAAATACTTGAAAAAAAAAGTGACAGACTGGGAGAATAGCTAGTTATATCAGTAGGTTCATGAATCTCAGGCTTGGAAAATTCTAAAATGACAACACTAAATAGGATAAGAAGCAGTCAACGTACAAACAGTTATTTCACTCCATTCAGGCTCTATATGCCTGGCCAGTTGTGTTTGGTAGAATCAATAATTTGTGTTGAAAAGCTCCACATAGTAACATTCTGTCTATGGAGTAGTGAGACTAGTGAGTGTTAGTTTTATTATTGCTTTGAATTTACATAATGTACATGCAATGGAATTTCCTTTTGTTGGTGAATAATAGTTTTCTGCATAGGACTCAGGGGATTTCTTTCTGTTTTTAATTTAGGTTTTTGTAATCAAGTAGGAAAAGACTCTTAAGGGTTGGGCATTTTTGCTAATGCATATGCACCTGTAATTGTATGCAGTCTCAACCTTTTCCACCATCATTTTTATTCTAGAAAAAAGGGTTCCTTTTTTTATTACCATTATATTGTTTGCTTATAAGCCATTTATTCCTTCCAGGAGGGATTCTTGTTTTTGTTTTCCTCTTCTTAAAGTACTTCTCCATTTTCCCTTAGTGTATCTTAATATGATTTCTTCTTTATAAAAATAAAGAAAAATTCTTAGGTTGGTCCTTATAGAGGAATATTAGGAGGTAGTTGGGGTTTTCTCTTCTTCGCAGTTTGACTGGTCGGTGTGTCCTCTATGTAGTTTGGCTGGCATGACATTTGGATTGCATCTGTATTCTTCATGTTACTTTGCACCTTTGTGCTTCCCCTTCAGGGATATCCACCTTTTCCCTCTCTCCTTGAGAAAAATGACCTTTGTATGTGCTTTCTTCTTACTTCACCTTTTGGTCATGAGGATGCAGGTTCATCAGTTACAAGTTTCTGTATTCTCTATTTTCAATGCAGGGAAGTTGGGGTAGTTATCCAGAATGTGGATGTCATCTGTGGGGAGGTTGCTGCAAACCTGAATGAGAAGATGTTTTTGAAAAAAAAGACTTCAGATGCTTCTATTAGCACCGATAAGGCAGTAGTTGATACAGTTGCTGGTAAAGATCCACACAAAAAACAATCCTCCCTTGTTGCAATTACAAAGTTTGCTTCTATGTTCCCTCATAAGGTTTGTGATCTTAAAAATGGTTTTAATAAGCGGGCCTCCATCTCTAGATTTGTTCTTCAGCTTTTGGGTGTCATTTTTTTCAGTGATACAGATGTTAGTTGATAAACTTGTTTTTTGTCTAATAGGTTAGCTTCAGTTTACCAAAATTGGATGTGAGATTTGTTCATCAAGAATGTAATCTTGTTATTGAGAACAATATCACGGGCATTCAATTAAAGATTATCAAAACTCAGTGTACTGAAGATGTGGGGGAGAGTACTCGTCTTGATATTCAGTTGGATTTCAGTGAGATACATGTATGAGTAATGATTGTTGTTAAAGCTTTTCTGGTGTTGTAATTTTCACATTTGTCTTTCAGCCTGACATCCAAATAATGGTAACTTTTGTGTTCTATTTCAGCTTCTCAGGGAAGCTGGAATTTCTGTTATGGAAATATTGAAAGTTGTGGTTATCTCTTTCGTTTACATTCCATTACAGGTAAGTCTTAGAGAATTCAATCCCTGCTGTTGAGTGTCTTTATGCAGTTGATACTTTTTTGCTTATATTACAGAAGTCGTTGAGGTAAGCAGTTCAATCATTTTAATTGTATAGGCAGTGTTAACAATTTAATTTTCTTGTTATGGTGTTACTCTAGTATATTTTTGTACTGGCTGATAAGATGAAAAATCTTACGACTCTTATTTTTAGAAGTTAAATGCATAACTCTGCATTTGATATTGTTGATTCTGCAAGTAGCACAAGGGGAAGATGAACACATGTTCAAATCCTTGAAAAATAATTAAGATCTAATCCAAGAGTTGAAGAAAGGAAGGTTCAATATGTAATCTTAGAATAAACAAAGCAACTCAGCTTTATTGAAGAGAAAACTCTGAAATTATTATTGGAACCCTGATAACTTGATTAACAATGATGTGCTTGATAGGTATTTGTTGAATACAAATGATAGGATAAATATAAATTATGATCAAATTAGGTATAGAATCCTATACTAAATTAGAATCTGTAAGTTCTAAAAAAGAAAACAATGGTTAATCTTAAATTCAATCTAATAAAAAGACTAATTTAAATTGAGAAATAAAGATGTATCCTATGAATATAAATGCACAAGTTCCTAACTAGATATGGATAGTTGATTGAAACCTATTCTTCATTGCTTCAATCTCTCAAGGTTTCTAGCAGTGCACCTGCATCAAATGCCTCCAAGCTTTCTGACACTGCAGCTTCAAACTAAATGCATGCTAGACTTATTTTGTTATGATGCTGGTAAGATGTGTGGCAACCAGACTTTTTATGAACATTTTAAATCATGTGGAGTTAGTGGCAACCGTCCTTTTTATAAATGTTTTGAATCATGTGGATGAGGGAGTGGAAACCATCCTTTTTATGAACATTTTGAATAATGTGGATGAAGGTACCTTTTGTGTTCTCATACTTGTTCGGCCACTTCCTAGGGGTAGAGTATCACATTTGTGTATGTTGTGGTTATATGTATTTATTGGCAAACATTCTTTGTGCTGCCTGTTTCTGATATTTGGTATGGTTGGAGTAAGCTTCACTTTGTGCTCTCTCAGTCTCTCTCTCTCTCCCTCTCAAAATTTGTTTCTTGTATCCATTAGAAAGCAGCTGAAAAGGCTAGTTAATTTATATAGTTGTTGTTGTCATTTAGTTCCCCACTACCTTTTGGTTCTGCTTTGCAGTTTTTCTTTTTCCTTTGCTCAACAAAGACTGTTTAATTTAGGTTGTTTTTGCTCTAAGAATTAAATTCTAATTGAATGCTTTTTATCCTTGGTGAATGAAGATTTAAACTAATTTGTTTGCAAAACAAGGTTTTGTTGGTTTATAACGTTGACTAGGTTTTTGTATGCTTTTACTTTCAGCCTACATCACCAGTTAGAGCTGAAGTAGATGTTAAGCTTGGAGGTACCCAATGCAATATTATAATGAGTAGATTAAAGCCATGGTTACAACTTCATTACTCAAAAAAGAAAAAAATGGTACTTCGAGAAGAAAATCCTGCTCCCGTAAAGTCAAAATCAACTGACTCTAAAGCCATCATGTGGACTTGTACTTTCTCAGCACCTGAGATGACTATTGTGCTTTATAGTATTAGCGGATCACCTTTGTATCATGTAAGTGATGAACTATGCACATTATATTATGCTTGATTAATTTGTTTAAAGCTTCACCATATGTATTTTATTGTGCTAGGTCTCCATGACTGCATCATGTAGTTTATTTTCATCCACACATGATGATTACTGAGAAGATGAGAACATTATATAGTTTGCAATTATTACTTTAAGATGATTAGCAATTTCTTTTGCCCTTTCACTTTCCATAGTGAATATTCATTCATTTAAAGGGTTGGAACATTTAGCGGTTGTTGTTAAAGATTTAATGTCTTTTCCACTGAGCAGAAACTGCAGGCCACATGTGCATTCAGAAAACAGAGGCATGAGAAAATTCATCATACCGATAAAAAAGTTTTTATATGACACTGAAGGTGTGAAATTTCTGGTTTCAGTGATACCATAAGCTTTTCTTATGCTTTTATTTCAATCCCATCGAACTATAAAAGTTATTTTTGTGCAAGAACCAAATATTGGTGAGCTTTTGAGAGGTTTCATGGCCAACCTGAATTATGTTTTCAGATTGAAGTCTCTTCCTCTATTCATGGTTTTTGTTTTATTGTTTTCCTCAATTGACATTCTAAAGTAAATTAGCAACAGATGTTACTGATTACTGAATAAAGTTACCGATGGGGATTGTACATTTCAATTTTCATACCCTATATAATTTCCACATGGGAGTATAATAATGCATGAGGTGGAGTTGCAATTTCCATTTTGCGGTTCTTATACCGTCATGTTATATGTGCATCTTTTGTAAGCAAAATGTTTGTTTTTCTAATAGTTGTGTTCTTTCAGGATTCTATGTAGGTAGCATGATTTCTTTTCATAGTTCTAGTATTTGAATTTTTAGCATACCATGTTCTATGAATTAGCTATTTTTTCCCCTAGTAGTGCTGCAAATTAACTTCAAACTTCTCTTTGTAGTGCTGTTCACAATCATCACATGTTTTTGCAAATAATGTATCAACCATGGGTACTGCAATACATTTGGAACTTGGTGAACTAAACTTGCATATGGCGGATGAATATCAGGAATGGTTGAAAGAAAGCCCATTTGTTGTGGATTCAAATTCAGGTGCTTTACTTCATATAGCAAGGGTTAGTGCAGATTGGGGCAAAAAAGATATTGAATCATCAGAAGGGAATGGCCCTAGGAGTAAGTTAGTTCTGACTGTTGATGTGACTGGCATGGGCATTTGTTTTAACTTCAAACGTGTAGAATCACTTGTGATAACTGCTATTTCTTTCCAAACTCTCCTGAAAAATCTATCTGCTTCTGGAAAAAGAACAATACAGAGCCGAAGTGTCCGATCATCTAAACCATCAGGCAAAGGGATTCAAGTACTGAAATTTAATCTGGAGAAATGTTCAGTAAATTTTTGTGGTGAATCAAATTTGGAAAATGCAGTTGTTTCTGATCCCAAGCGTGTCAATTATGGATCCCAAGGTGGTCGTGTTGTAATTAGTGTCTCAGATGATGGCACGCCACGTACTGCTAGGGTGATGTCCACTGTTTCAGATGATTGCAAAAAGTTGAAATATTCTCTCTTCCTTGACATCATCCATTTGACTGTGTGTGTGAACAAGGAGAACCAATCTACAGAAATGGAACTTGAAAGAGCAAGGTCTGTTTATCAAGAACATTTGGAGGATCATCAACTTGATACAAAAGTAACTTTATTTGACATGCAGAACTCCAAATTTGTACGGCGTTCTGGTGGTCTTAAGGGGATTGCTATTTGCTCTCTTTTCAGTGCTACAGACATTGCAGTCAGGTGGGAGCCTGATGTGCATTTATCTGTAGTTGAACTTGTTCTAAAACTGAAGTCATTGGTACACAACCAAAAGCTCCAAGCAAACAGTAGCGAAAACATGGGAGAAGCCTCTGGCATGAGAGACACTGAGCAGAAAAAAGATGTCTCTTTTGACTCTGGACAGTTTGATAAGCCTAAGAAAAAGGAAAACATTTTTGCTGTTGATGTGGAAATACTGAAAATATCTGCCGCAGCTGGTGATGGGGTTGATGTGTTAGTGCAGGTTCAATCAATCTTTTCTGAAAATGCCCGTATAGGAGTACTTCTTGAAGGACTTATGCTTAGTTTTAACGGGGCCAGAGTGTTCAGAAGTGGAAGAACACAAATTTCTCGTATTCCTAGTGTTTCTAGTAATTCATCTGATCCAAAATTGCCTGCGGCTATGATTTGGGATTGGGTGGTTCAAGGGCTTGATGTTCATATTAGCATGCCATTCAGGTTAGAGTTGCGTGCCATTGATGATTCTATTGAAGATATGTTGAGAGCTTTGAAGCTTGTAATTGCTGCTAAAACTCAACTTATTTTCCCGGTAAAAAAAGAGAGCTCAAAGCCTAGAAAGCCTGGTTCAACAAAGTTTGGGCGTGTAAAGTTTTGTATACGCAAGCTAACCGCTGATATTGAAGAAGAACCGTTGCAGGGTTGGCTTGATGAGCACTATTGGCTTATGAAGAATGAGGCCAGTGAGCTAGCTGTCAGGTTGAAGTTTCTTGATGAATTTATTTTCAAAGTTAACCAGTCTCTAAAAGCTGCTGAAACTAATGAGCCTGCTGTTGAAAGGAAGGCCATCTATGATGGGGTTGAGATTGATGTACAGGATCCTTCAGCAATTCAGAAAATTCAAGAAGAAATTTACAAACAATCATTTAGATCATATTACCAGGCATGCCAGAAGCTAGTACCTTCTGAAGGCTCAGGTGCCTGTAGGGAAGGGTTTCAGTCTGGTTTCAAGTTTACTACCAAAAGAACTTCCCTTATTTCTATTTCTGCTACAGATTTGGATTTAAGCTTAACACGGATTGATGGTGGAGATGATGGGATGGTAGAGGTTGTAAAAAAGCTTGATCCTGTTTGTCGTGAAAAAGACATTCCATTTTCTCGACTCTATGGGAGTAATATTTCATTGCGTACTGGTTCCCTGACTGTACAGATAAGAGATTACACATTTCCTCTATTTGCAGCTACTGCTGGTAAATGTGACGGTCGTGTTGTGCTAGCACAGCAGGTAAGGTTTCAACTCTTTTTCTCAACCTCTTCTCCTTCCTTCGTTGACTTATGTTTCATGTAAGTGTATTTTTCCCTGTATACACTGCTTATTCTGGCAATAAATAAATTTATACACTTGCAATAATTGGTATTTTACTATAAATTAACGTCATTGCATATGTAGAGTTTTCATATATTTGTGGTTGAATGATAAAATTTGCCAGTGCTATTCCTTCATGTATAATAAAATTAGCCTCAAATAAAGAAAGTTGAAAGCAAGTGCAAAAGGATTCTAGATGAGTTTAAATGCACCATGCCCTTGAGTATTGTGTCTTCTAGAAAACAGATAGGATGGCAGAAAACATATTAAACCCATCCCCAGTTGATTATCAGATATATATTAACCCAATAGGTGTGTCTCGGACCTCAGTTTTTCTTGTGTCATTCCATTTTGTGCCAACAGCCATGCCCACCCTCCTCTCTTTACTCAGACAAGAAAAGAATTGGCCCCACCCCAGGATAAGTAAATCAAAAAAGTCATGAACTCATTTGGAGCGCCTGTTCAAGATAAATTGGTCAAGCAGGTCCAAATTATGTTCTTTTATGGAATACTGGGAAAGCTGGATCCTTCCTTGACCAGAAGGTAGAATTTAGTGGCAACAGTATGGGAGTAGAAAGGGTCAGGGATAAATTTTTGGTTGAAGATCTAATCTTCCTTTTTCCCTTTTCCAGTCATTTTTGAGAATTTTTTTAGAGCTGCCAGTTTTTTCTTGAAGACCATGTTTCTGTACTCTTCTTTCATCGCTGATCAAACTAAGCTAGTATAGATATACAATATGGTAGTCTAATATTCAAGAATTTGTAATAAAATCAAGATTATTGATATACATAATTTCCACTGTTTTAGTTATGGTGTATTTGAAAGATCTAGATATCAAATGTCTCCTCGAGGTTTGATCTTCTACTAAAGGACCCATACTACTTTTAAAATAGGTAATCGCTAGATTTTTATGATGATTGGTAAGACATATAGTTAATTTGTTGAACTTCTCCTGGAAAAGAGAAAGGTTGCGCTTCTTTTTTCTTTTGGGAAGATTGAGGTGATTCTAGGTTAAAAGTTATGATTTTTTATCCGTAAAAGCACGATCTCCTGATTTAGTTGCTATATTGAAAAGGTTTATCTAAATGCTCAAATATTGTTGGTTGTGGTTATTTTATACATGGGATTTGGCAGTATCGGATGGTATAGAGTGTCTTTAACTGTCAAACAATCAGAGATTTCTTTCTGAACTAATCATTCACAAAAATGATCTTTTTTGTGTGTATGTGTTCCTATCTCCTATGATTTGTTCTTATGCCTTTTCACGTGTATTTGTTTTGTCTTTCTCTAACATTGTGTTCTTACCTTGAATTAGGCAACCTGCTTTCAGCCCCAAGTTTACCAAGATGTCTTCATTGGGAGATGGAGAAAGGTGTGCTTACTCCGTTCAGCTACTGGCACAACACCTCCAATGAAAAATTACTTCGATTTGCCTCTAAATTTTGAGAAGGCTGATGTATCTTTTGGAGTAGGTTATGAACCATCTTTTGCTGATATAAGCTATGCTTTTACTGTTGCTCTTCGAAGGGCCAACCTAAGTACCAGAAATCCTGGCCCACTAGTTCAACCTCCCAAAAAAGAGCGTAGCTTACCATGGTGGGATGATATGAGAAATTACATTCATGGACATATCACCTTAAGCTTTAATGAAACTAGGTGGTACATTCTTGCATCACCTGATCCTTATGAAAAGCTTGACAAGCTCCAAATAACATCTGGTTCCATGGAGATCCAGCAGTCAGATGGCCGAATTTACATGTCTGCAAAGAATTTTAAGATTTTTGTCAGCAGTATGGAGAGTTTGGCAAATAGCTGTGGCTCAAAGCTTCCTAGTGGTGTATACAGTCCTTTCCTTGAAACCCCAGTTTTTATTCTTGAAGTTTTAATGGATTGGGACTGTGATTCTGGCACTCCACTGAATCATTATTTATTTGCACTTCCTAATGAAGGGAAGCCTCGGGAAAAAGTTTTTGATCCTTTCAGATCTACATCTCTTTCACTACGTTGGAGTTTCACTCTGAGACCCTCTATTCCCCCGTGTGAGAATTTTTCCAATCCACCTCACAGGACTGAAACTGCTTCAATTGTTCCAACAACACTGAATATCGGTGCTCATGATTTGGCTTGGTTAAGTAAGTTCTGGGTCTTGAATTATCTTCCTCCGTACAAATTACGTCTTTTCTCCCGGTTCCCTCGCTTTGGAGTTCCCAGAATTCCCCGGTCAGGCAACTTGTCATTAGACAGGGTGATAACAGAATTTTTTCTCCGTTTAGATGCTTCACCCACTTGTATAAAAAATATGCCATTAGATGATGATGATCCTGCAAAAGGCCTAACCTTTAATATGGCAAAGCTGAAATATGAAATCTGTTTTGGTCGGGGTAAACATCAGAAGTACACTTTTGAATCCAAGCGAGACACTCTTGATCTTGTTTACCAGGGTATCGACCTTCACATGCCTAAGGCTTTCTTAGACAAAGAAAAAGGTACCAGTATTGCAAAAATAGTTCAAATGACAAGGAAAAATGGCCAACCTTCAACTGTAGAGAGAGTACCTAGTGAAAAAAGCAATAAAATTAGTGGTTGCAATGAGAAGCACCGGGATGATGGATTTCTTTTGACATGCGATTATTTCACAATCAGAAGGCAGACACCAAAGGCTGATGCTGCAAGATTATCAGCATGGCAAGAGGCGGGTAGAAGGAATCTTGAGATGACATATGTGAGATCTGAGTTTGAAAATGGGAGTGAGAGTGATGATCACACACGATCTGATCCAAGTGATGATGATGGATACAATGTGGTAATTGCTGACAATTGTCAGAGAGTTTTTGTTTATGGTCTCAAACTCCTTTGGAATATTGAGAATAGAGATGCAGTTTGGTCTTGGGTTGGTGGATTATCCAAAGCATTTCAACCTCCCAAGCCTTCCCCTTCTCGGCAGTATGCACAGAGGAAATTACTTGAAGCGAAGCAGTCACATGCTGAAACTGAAGCAAAGCAAGATGATGTCTCAAAGCCTCCTTCTACCAGCCCTAATGCTGATTCCCCTTCTCCACAAGCTGAGACTTCAATCTCGCATTCATCTCCAGCACGTACAGCTAAAATAGAGTATTTATCAGCTGCTGCATTTGGTATGTCATTGTGATTTGTTTGAATTTTTCAATTTGAAGATATTTGGTTTATGATTGGTAGTTTTTCATCTTGTAACCATTTTTTATTATTCTTGAATGAAAACTAATAACATAGCAACATCTGTTTGCATGTGAATTCACAGTCTAAAACTTCAATCAACTTATTATTGGCTAAAACATATAAATGATTTTCTTCTTTTGCCAGCATCAAATGCGAGTATAGATATCCCTGAGGAGGAAGGAACTCGTCATTTCATGGTGAATGTTATTGAGCCACAGTTCAATCTCCACTCAGAAGAAGCTAATGTAAGCTGCTAATCTCACTTAACGAATGTATTATTTCATTTGTGCTTCTTTTTGGTGAAACGATCGTGCTTGAAGTGTCCTATATTGCCATTTTTCTTTATTATACTGTCGACTTGGGCCAAGTCCTTTGTTGCTCTTTTATTAGATTATGCTATGGGTATTTTATAGTTTTGTTCAGAAACCTATAGGTGATTGATTCTCCATGCTTACAAAAGACAATGAAACTAAAGATCAGTTGCAATTACTATGATGTGAAAGCTATGTGATTTTTGAATTGCTGTCATCGTAATTTCACTTTATTTTGGTTGTTGAAATTAGTAGGCACCGAGTCAGTTTTAAATGTGCAACATCAGAATAATAAATGCCAGTGCATTCTTCATGGATGTAGTTTTGCTGCATGTGTGAACCTGTTAACTAATTAGCTGTGTTGGTAGGCCTGCCAGTTAGTTCACTGCTTAGATTTTTTTTTTTTGTAGTTTTAATTTGTGCCTTTATCTGACTGTTTCAACAAAAAAGGTTTTCCCAGCCAGTTTCACTTCTTGGTTTCTTGTTCATACCAAGTTCGATGAGATGTTATTTAGAAAGGCATGCATGATGTTGCATTATCTCATCATGCAGTTTCTACTATTGAACCCTGTTTGGGAAAAAATTTTCATTTTAAGGTTGCTTAGTGTATTGACAGCAACGGCTTTTTCGGTACTGGTAAAATTTTGAGTCGTCCAAGCACTATATTTCTTGTGTTAAGGGTTCGTGGAGTGTTTATGAAGTAGTATGGCCTTTATTGCATCAAACACTATTATCTACAAGCTGACAGCTACTACAAAAGCTATTAGCTAACAACTGCTTGAACATCTAAGTTTACTGGACAAGGCCTTCGAATGTGAAGATAGCTTTTCTGTTGTACTTTTCTCTTTTTGCTTAACTTTGGTTTCCACTTCGAGAGTGTATTAGTTCAGCCATGC
Source organism: Croton setiger (assembly GCA_948099555.1). Lineage (NCBI taxonomy): Eukaryota > Viridiplantae > Streptophyta > Magnoliopsida > Malpighiales > Euphorbiaceae > Croton > Croton setiger. Next base: position 20,150 of record CANUEY010185111.1, read on the forward strand.
GTGAGATATTTGCACTTCACAAGCATCTTGTAATATGCTTTATTTTCAGCATTCTTACTAATTGAAAATTATCCTGTATTTTTATGCAATGGGATAAAACTGTTTTGGCCAACAGGGTAGGTTCCTGCTTGCTGCTGTTAGTGGTCGTGTTTTAGCCAGATCATTTCATTCTATTCTCAATGTTGGAAAGGAGGTGATTGAACAGGCTCTTGGCAGTGGAAATGAGCAACTTCCTGAATCTGTACCTGAAATGACTTGGAAACGAATGGAGTTCTCTGTGATGCTGGAGCATGTGCAGGCTCATGTTGCACCAACTGATGTTGATCCCGGGGCTGGACTGCAGTGGCTTCCAAAAATTCGAAGAAGTTCTCCCAAAGTAAAACGTACAGGTGCTCTACTTGAAAGAGTGTTTACGCCGTGTGATATGTACTTCCGGTACACAAGACACAAAGGCGGAACTCCAGAACTGAAGGTATAACCATAGTTTACTTGTTTGTTGGAGATTTAATCTACATTGTCTAATTTAGTTATTTATTTATTTGGGTCGGCATGGTTTTCTTGTTTTCTTTCTAAAAAATGTTTCCTCTGTGATTATAACTTAACTTGAATATTTGCTGTTTATCTAATTGCATTCGTAGGCTGAATGATGTGTCGGCTTTGATTTGTTTTTCCAGGTGAAACCTCTAAAAGAGCTCACCTTCAATACTGACAATATAACCGCAACAATGACATCTCGCCAGTTTCAGGTTATGCTGGATGTCTTGACCAATCTCCTCTTTGCACGGCCTCCCAAGTAAGTATTCGAATCTTTCATCTTTTCTTTTAATCAACTTTTATTTGGGAATCACATTTGCTCCATCATCCTTTCTTAAATTTTAAGTTAAGATGTTGTATTACTGCAGTCATTTGTACGTCCATGCCTTTTGCACTTTATATGAGTCCAACATGATTTTTTACGTCAAATATTCTTTTTGTTTCTATTATTCCCTTCTGTAAAATGTTTCAAATTAGAAAACAAAATGTCTAATTTTAGTTATCTCATTTATATCTTCTTTTCACTTTCTTTCCCTATTTAAAATATTGAAGAAAGGAAGGGGAACTGTAAGAAATGCAATATTGATCCTTGTCAAAATAATGAAAGGATAAAGAGATAGAGTTCTCCCTCCTATGCTGTACATTATGGGCTTACTAAAAGAGTAATATTCTAGATGTTAAAGTTACATTGTTTTATGTGGTTATTTGAAGCGTGTGCACTTTCTTTGAGTCAACTACCATTTGTATAAATTTAGTACAAAAATTTTAATACTTGGAAAAAACTTATACCTCTGACATGTAAGTTATCTTCTGACTTCATCCGTTATTAAATATGTGTTGCACTGTTTTTGTGGCACAGAATGCATTTTTATTTCTTTTTTTTCACTCTTGAAGCTGGTATGAATGATATTTGATGCAGGCCTAGAAAGAGTAATCTGTCATATATAACTGAAGATGATGATGATGTTGAAGAAGAAGCAGATGCGGTGGTGCCTGATGGTGTAGAAGAGGTCGAACTTGCTAAAGTTAACCTTGAACAGAAAGAAAGGGAACGGAAGTTGATTCTCGGTGACATCAGGAGGTTGTCTGTATATGACAACACTGGAGACCTACATCCAATAAAGGAAGGGGATTTGTGGATGCTCATTGGCGGAAGACCTAACTTGGTGAACTAACGTTACTTTAGTAGTTCTATTTATTTTCGTCACTTATTTTGGATGTAGGTTTAGATCTCTTACAATAATTTATATTCTTCTCAACTTATGGCACTGCATAAAGATTTATATAGTGGTATATTTTGCATTAGTTTTCCTGAAGAATTATAGTACTTGGCTATTGTAGCAATTTGTTCTACCAAGCCCATATCTTAAGAAGAGTTAGATGTCTTGCCATACACAAAAGTAATGCTTCCTTTTCTGATGCTTGGAAAGTGAATTGTTTTCTTATTTGAAATATTATGTGAAGCCTGACATATTTCTATTTTGAAATTGACATTGTCTTTGTACTTTGTTGCATGGATCACCATATTATAGTTGCTGGATATTATATGCTTTATTTTATTTTGGTTGGATACCTGTCTTTGTAGGTGAAGCATGTGATTTATTTGTTATATTTTGTTTAGATTTACCTTGGATTGTATATTTAAACATGTTAAAATAAGCCATCTAACTTCTTTAAGAAAATAGGATTCAGATTTTGGCATGATTTAGTTAAACTTCTCTTAGGATTAGCCATTTTTTTGTTCTACTCATGTAACAAAACCCATTACAACGTGACATAAATTGGTAGCCTTAGGCTTATTTACTTGTATGTGTAAATATTAATCATCCATCTTCATCGCTCTAGGTCCAAGGACTCAAGAAGGAGCTTGTAAATGCAAAGAAATCTAGGAAGGAAGCATATGCATCATTAAGGTTTGCTCTGCAGAAAGCTGCCCATCTACGACTAATGGAGAAGGAGAAAAACAAAAGTCCATCCTATGCAATGCGCATATCTTTGAAAATTAACAAAGTTGTTTGGAGCATGCTTATAGATGGTAAATCTTTTGCTGAGGCCGAGATAAATGACATGGTTAGTATCCTAAAATGATAAACTATTAGTTCATTCTGCATTGTGCTCAAATAGTAAGGAAATGTCAGTGGCAGCTGTTAGACTTCTCATGGTGATAATGACATGAGTTTCAAATTTCAGATGCATAAAGTTAATGCTAAGTTAGCTGGTAGGGAAAGTAAGAAATAGGATAAGAAACTTAATGTATTTGAATGTGATGACTTTACTATTCCAATGTCTGGCTAGATAATGCATATAATAATCCCAAATTTTATTGCTATATGGGTTTATTTGTTGGAGTCCTAGTGGTGGTGACAGGCTTGGCAGGTGTTGGTTGGAGCAAACTGAAAATGTTGGTCATGAGAGCAATAATTAAGTAATAAAGCTTTAAAATCAATGTTACATGAATTTAAGGCGTGTAGTGGCCGACCAATTACTTAAAACACTGGTGATTGCACAATGCACAGAGCACTGCAATACATTTTGGTGGGACCAAACAAACTAATATAGTAATCTAATCTGGTGATGTCATTTCATATTTGATGTAAACTTCAAAAGTAGCTATAAATGAAGACGTGTAATATCCTACTTGAAGCATAAGTGCTCTATTGTCTAAAAAAGCTATTGACTTTGCTCATGTACTTTTTTTATGACCTTCCATTTTTCAAACGAATGGGCATTACTGTTTTACTTGTATGTATTTCTTTCATCCTCAGATCTTTGATTTTGACCGGGATTACAAGGATGTTGGTGTTGCGCTGTTTACCACAAAATATTGTGTTGTGAGGAACTGCCTTCCTAATGCAAAATCTGATATGGTCCTGTCTGCATGGAATCCTCCACCAGATTGGGGAAAGTAAGTGCTTCTTTCTGTCTGTTGCTTCACATTGTGTTTTTATTGTTCCATTATAGTCATAGTTCTTGGCTATTCCTAGAAGAGTTTTCATAATCCAACTTCTGCATTGGACTTTGACCTTGCATGTCTAGTACTTTGATGATCTCATCTATTATCTTTCCCTTGTAAAATTGTAATAGATTTTTGTTTGTACGAGCATGTGCGTCTGTGCATGTATATAATCTTGTTAGTTAGCAAATTGCAATGTCTTCATTTTTTGGCTGCAGAAAAGTAATGCTTCGTGTAGATGCAAAGCAAGGACTTCCAAAGGATGGAAATTCCCAGATTGAACTTTTCCAGGTAATATAGTTTTTTTTTTTTTTTCTTTTCTTTCCTGAATTATATCTGAAGCAAAACATAAGTTGAAGGAAATTGCACACCCATAAATATTGTCAAGTGACATTCAAATAGTGCATATTTCATAGACAACATTTCTGATTTTGGACTGTCTTGTCGTAGGATTCATTCCTTTTATTTCCCTCTTCTGGGACTTCTTAGAATGATCATTTAACCAAAACACAATGTGGAGCATGCATGTGCATGTATGTTCCTGTTGGTTAAATTCTCCTCATCTGTAAGATCATGTGTCTAAGGAAATAGATCCAATAAGAAGAAAAATTATACACACAAACGAAGTAATGAGTGTAAATAATTATACGTGTATTCTGGTTACATGATCATTTGAAGCAATGAGAAGCTTCTTGTGTCCTCTTTCTAACTTATTGTTTGGAGCAATGAGAAGCTTCTAAGATGTAAAGGGAGGAAAGTTGATTCAATTACTCGTCTGCCTTTTCACTTTTTTTCATGTAATGAGCATTTTTTTGGGACATTTCCATGGAAAATAAAGAAGTTGCATCGTGGAGTTAATAAATTTCACATGTTCCTTCCATTTTTTCCTTTTTCGGAGGATGGAGGAGAGATGACAGTCACACTTTCAGGGTTTGATTGTTTCAGTCCTAAATCAAAATATCCTGCGTAACTTTAAATATCTGTTTGAGACCACATGCAACTTCTTACCTTTCTGTGTTACTGATATTGTAGGCACTGTAAGTAATTTTATTTGGTCTGTTTTTGACCTCTCTGTGTTTGCCTGAGGGAGTTATTTCTCCTCAAAAGGTGCTAAATTCATTAATTATATCTTGCTAACCAAAGAGATGTAGATCTTTTTTCACTAGATGGACTAAGCACTCAATTTCTAAGAAACATAAAATCTTCAAGAGTTGCTTCTTGTACTAAGCAGGGGTTCAGTTTGAACTGTGGATACAATTAGCAACTCTTGATAATAAGGACAGAAAGAATGAAAAAAACACTGATTGACAGTTCTAATGTAAGCTATAAGTGTGACGGCAAAAGGAATAATCAAAAAGATATATGGATGTCGAAAACGGTCAGGGAAATAATAGCACACTACTGTCTGTATATATCATGTGCATTTTGTGTTCAGGAATTGTCTTCTGCAGTTTTTGATATAGACTATATATTTGGCCAATGATCGTTAATATGAATTCTTCCTTTATACTTCAGGTAGAGATTTATCCCCTCAAGATTTATTTGACAGAGACAATGTACAGAATGATGTGGGAGTATTTCTTCCCAGAGGAAGAACAAGATTCACAAAGGCGGCAGGTTAGTTGGAAAGCACTGATTTTCTATTTGGTGAAAACTGTGCAATGTATGAAAATGATTAAGGTGCCTATTTTGGTTTCTTTTTGTGAGATCAGGAAGTTTGGAAAGTTTCAACTACTGCTGGTGCAAGACGTGTAAAAAAAGGTTTGCTCATCAAGGTTCTTCATCGTATAATCATGAATCAGAAGATTCTAATGTAACATTCAAATGTATGGTTCAGGGGCGGAACTGAGGAGAACATCTTCTTTTGACAGAACATGGGAGGAGTCTCTTGCAGAATCTGTTGCTGCTGAACTTGTCATGCAGGCTCATTCTTACAACGTTCCTTCGAAAATGGACCCTCTTGGATCTACTGAACCATCAGATGAATCCTCTAAAAGTAAATCAAAAGATTCCAAGATTGTCAAGTCTGGCCGTTCATCGCATGAAGAAAAAAAGATTGGGAAGTCTAATGAAGAGAAGAGGTCTCGACCTCGAAAAGTCATGGAGTTCCACAACATTAAGATAAGTCAGGTGGGCGAATGTTTTTTGTGAACTAATTATCTGTTTCTTATAATGCAATTATTTCATTTATAAGGCTAACATTTTGTATCACTGTCTTGTAGGTTGAGCTACAGATTACTTATGAAAGCTCTAGATTTAATCTCCATGAACTCAAATTGCTGATGGATACATTTCACCGTGTTGAATTCACTGGGACTTGGAGGAGGCTGTTCTCTAGAGTAAAGAAGCATGTTGTTTGGGGAACCCTGAAGTCTGTAACAGGAATGCAGGTGATTAAATTTCTAGGTGTCCTACTATCTGCAAAATCTGGTGGTCTAAGATAGAGTTCCTAAAGTCTAAACTAAAAATTTGGGCCGGTGTTTATCAAGTTTAATCATTTTATACGTGGTCGCATGAATAAATGCTACATATTCACTAGTTTACAACTTGAGATTCGTAAATGTAAGCTTCGGTGAGAATAAAAATGTTATAATTGAATATGATTATTATATTTGGCAAAAGGACCATTAGTAGCATAGAAAGCTGCTGTTCCTTATTTTTCTCATTTTTTTCTTCTTGTTCTGGATTTGGTTTAAAATCTTGTACACAAATTAAGCCCTTTTAAATATTGTTTTCACGATTATTACACCCATCCGAGTAGTAATTGTAAACTTGCCTATCTGGAGGTGGACTGACTTGATGTGCTCTGTTTGTTTTGTAGGGCAAGAAATTCAAAGACAAATCAAATACCCAAAAGGAGTCCAATGGATCTAGTGTCCCCGACATTGAACTTAATTTTAGTGATAATGAGGGAAGTCAGGCAGGGAAATCTGATCAGTATCCAAACTTCCTGAAGCGTCCAAGTGATGGGGCAGGTGATGGATTTGTTACTTCCATAAAGGGTCTCTTCAGTACTCAACGTCGTAAGGCCAAGGCATTTGTGCTGCGAACTATGAGGGGTGAAGCAGATAATGATTTCCAGGGTGAGTGGAGTGAAGGTGAAGCAGATTTCTCTCCATTTGCTAGGCAGCTCACCATCACAAATGCCAAGAAGCTTCTCCGGCGGCACACAAAGAAATTCCGGTCAAGAAAAGGTTGTCTAAATTTTTTTTCTTTATATATACTCTTAAATTGCACCTTCCATTTTAGATTTGGATGTCAAGGTCCAATTGTTTCAAATTAATAAATTAATCGCATGGATATATGATGATTATTGCTGGAATATGCTTTCTCATATTTTGTTTCTTTTAGGTTCATCCTCGCAAAGAGAATCTTCACTTCCATCGTCTCCAATGGAAACAACTGCATTTGAAGCATATGAAAGTGATTCTTCCAGTGAGTCTTCCCCTTATGAGGATTTTCAGGAGCAGCTTGAGCAACTTAAAGGAGACTTCTGAAGGCTCCGTCGAATCCGGATTGGAATTTTGCTTTAGTCAGTATGGTTTATGGCATTTTGGAATCTCAAACATCTTAGTTCCAGATTCATTGCCATTAGGCCTGCTTGTGGGGTTAATTTTCTTCTTTTTTGTCCTATTTATTTTTTTTCAGCTTTACAGCTGTGCTTATTTTGTAGCTTCCAAGTAGATATGAGAGTTTTTATACAAAAGCTAGCATGATCCCCTCACAAACTTGTATATATCTCTAACATTTTGAATACATAATGAGAATAAAAGAATGGCACTCAATTTCGTACAGCTTCTATGGTAATTCTGCTTTCCATGAAACATTAACAATTATTATTATTATTAATCCTCTCATTATCATCCTTGTAAAATGAAGTCCCAAAGCCATAAAAGTAAATTACAATCAACAAATAACACAGTACAATTTCTCAAGAAATTTTTAATGATTTTAGTATTTCAAATCAACCAGAAATTAACACAGTCCTGCTTCCCACGAAAGATTAAACTAAACGTGTATAATAATGAAAACGACCCATACCCAATTATTTACTGCTTATACCAAATAAACAAATCTTCAATCTCTCGGTTGCATCTTCCTCTCCACCCTTGCCTTCAATCTCCCATTCCAATATGAATATCATTCATCTTTCTCTTCAAGCTTTTGCATTCCCTGAATCACTTTCTCCATATCTTTCTTAACCGATCATCAGGTGCTACCTTGTCTCGAGTAGAGCGTATTTCTGGTCCCATACTTGTAAAGCGAATAGTCGATTTCAGAGAATGATATTTCACAACTTGTGAATGCAAGAAATATACGCATTGTAGATATTATTTTTTCCATTCTCATATTTTCTTTCGAAAAAAGAAACCAGAAAGAATGAAAGAAGTAATAAGCTATGTAAAATTAAAAGTCTAATTATTTTTCTGGCGATGAATTTCTAATTTAAAGCTATCAGACGAAAGTCAACTATTATTTTACCCTTCATTAGATGGAAAAGTTGACGACTTTTTTTTTTTTTTCGTCATGAAAAAATAAAATCATATTTGAAATTTGCACAGTGGTGGCTAGAGTTTCTGACACTTTCAATTTTGTAAAACTAAATAACAAAATACGGAGTCAAAATAATTTAATTTCTGAAAACATTCTGAAAACATAAGGACAATTGGGAGTGGGATTGTTGTAGTGGAACCACCACATGGATGGGTGGTTTGTTTCTAGTTTGACAGTTCCCTTAATAGTTAAGGGTAGTATTGGGGTTTTAAATTTTTAATGCTGGAAAACTGCTATTTAGTTAAATTTAAGCGAAAAAAAAAAATCTTTACTTTTATCCTAAATTCTAACATCCGCTGGTTACTAACTGGGCCTAAGAGTGTGCTGGTGTAACGTTTGCAATTTTACAGATAGAGTGTTTGAGTAGAATCAAAATCGATTTGAACCATTAGTGTTAAATGAGCTAGAAAGGATGTAATTAACATGAATAAATAAATTTAAATATGAATTAGATGAGTTAGAAAGCTAAAAGATGGAATTAGTAAAAATAAGATAGAGGGCAAAAGTGGAAAAAAGAGCATTCTAAACCTTGAAACAATTATTAACCATCCAGAAATTAAAATCCTCCCATTTCTCTTCCCATAACAGCCGGCTCTCCCTTCTTTCTTTTTCATTCTTCATTTTCATCTTCTTTTAGAAATCATCTAGCAATACCTCAAAACCTAGCTTTTAATCTAGCAAGATCAAACATTCTTGATCATCTAAAACCAAGAACAAGCAAGAAGAAGAAGAGTTGAAGAAAATAAAGGTAAGAAGAATTTGACATTTATATGGGTTTAAGTTAGATTAAAGAGGATTGAGAGTAAAATCATGAAATATTATCGTAGATTATGAGAATTTGTGCATCATTTAGGTCCATTGTGTCTAATTCATCATATTTTTTCTTCATCTCTTCATTAAAAGAAGCTCACACTCCTTTCCTTTGTCAAAGGGAAAGAGAAGGAGACTTAGGAGTGAAGCTAGGAAGCTGGGAAAAAAAGGTTTAATACTTTAATTTTGCTATAGTGTGAGACTGTTTAATTTGTGTGTTTTTGATTTATTTATGAGTATGTGCTATTGATGTTGAAATGATGCATATGGTTACTTAAATGAGTTAGTATGATGTATATTGAGATGATAGTAATATGTTTAAATAGTGTATAATGTCATAAATTGGTTATTTGGTGTTTTGAATTCGGGAATGGCATGAAACACTTGAAAATGCCAACAAAGCACCAGACACCGGCAGGAATACGGGCATGTGCCCTGGGTGTGTCCGCCGTAGACTAAGCGGAAGTGCACGGCACGGTTAGCAACAAGGTTGTGTTCCTCGCAAGGGTTCGTACGCGGTTAATAACATGATCATGTGTCTGCCCATGTAAAACTTCCAGAAAGTCTACAAGCGAACGCGACCAGGAACACGGGCGTGTCTGCGAACGGTAGCAATACGGCCGTGCACGTGATCATGCCGATTTCAAACAGATCCAGAGACGAACACAGCCAGGGACAAAGGCATGTCTGCCAGGTAACCACTGGACACGGGCTTGAAGACAGCCGTGTCCAGGGCGTGTTTCAGCAGGTAAGGTTTTAACTTGATTTTTTGAGCCTTTTAGTTGATAAATTAAGTATGCATGAATAATCATTATGTAAGTATGATAAACATAATGTGTGAAAACCTAAAGAATGGCATGATAAACAGTATAAACAGATAGCAAACAGAAATGTGATTGTATGTGATACGATGTGATGAATGTGAATTGAATTGTCATGAATGCACTATGCTCCACTGAGATTAGGGTAGAAACCAGTAGATAAGGATATGTTGCAATATATTATTTAGCAAATCTGCATCCCATACACTTATGATATTCCGGTTTTGGCAGTGAGATAGTTATGAAATATAATTGGGACTTAACAGCCCGGCATCCAGAAAATCAGGCCATAGCAATCAAGCATCCAAAAATCTCTTACACTTAGATTTCACTTATAACCTAATGGAGCAAGGTCTTGTTTATTTATTTGATGAATACTTTCCTTTCCATACTCATATAACATATGGCAATTGCTTGAGACACATCTAGTATGGATGCCCATCAGGTAAGGTCATCCAAGTAAAGTATAATGAATGACTATGTTTTTATCCTTTAATCTTCTATTAAAGTCAAAGTATCCACTGGGCAACATTACTAAACTAGTTACATGTCTAACTCGCAGGCAGTCGGTTTTGAAGTTCTTTCTAAGGAGTTTTCTTCACGGTTGTTGCAGTTCATCACTAGAATTCATAGTTGGCAGGGTAGCTAATTCTTTTGTTTATTTTGGTTTTGATTCATAGCATGTATAGAGCAAACAGTTGGGCTCATAACATTTATTTATGTAGTACAGTTGATATAATTAGTAATGATGATGATATTAATATTATGAGCATCTGGTAATTTAAACAGTAATAAGATCATCTAACATGACAGGTTGTTAGGAAAATCTAAACAGTTGTAGCATCCCAACTCGATTAGCTCGGAAAATCGGGTGGACTAGAAGGGGTGTTACAACTGGATTGACACCGGTACAGTTCTTTGCAAGTACTTGTCCTGGTACTGGTTGACCTATTCTTTCAAAATGAGAAACTTTTTCCAAAACCACATGATCATTCTAGTCTCGATACGGTTCATATTTTTTTAGTTCTGTTCTAGTTTAGTCCTTGGTTAGTTGGTTACCGATTCTTTGGTTCTGGTTTCAATTTCAGGTTTGACTCTAGGAGAATCGTGTAATTTTTATTAAAATAAATCTAATACTTGATTATTATTAATTTAGCAACTAAATTATCTTAAACTTGCAACAAAAATAAATTCTAATAATAAAAAGCAAAATTTAATCTCTAAATATTATATAACCAATAAAATAATATTCAAATTTTTCTGATCCAACTAATAATAATTTTTAGATTGATATTACGTAATTTGGAGGTTTTATAACAAGTATATTGCATCTTTTAGGTATATATAAATACTAGTATTATTGTATAATATATTATTGTTATTTTATATGTACTATTAGTATTAATTATAACAGGTTCTAGTTCGATTACTATTACTTTAAGTTTCAGGTTTGATTCCGATTAAATTTTTTTTAGAACTTTTTTTTAAAATTTTTTTTAAGAACTTTTTTTAATACCACTTTTAATAATTTTTCAATTCCAATTTCAGCTTATATTTATAAAAGTAATTTTTCATTCCGATTAAATTTTTTTTAAGAACTTTTTTTAATACCACTTTTAATAATTTTTGGATTCTAATTTCAGCTTATACTTACAAAAGCAATTTTTCATTAGTTCTAGAACGGTTCTCAATTTGAGACTGGAAACCAAAAACAATGCACACCCTAGATAGAACCTTTCCCATCTGTAAATACTAAAACGAACAAGGCTGAATTTTTATCCGCTCTGTTTTTACGCTAAAATAATCTTTAGAAATTTCAAATTTTTTAACCAAAATCGCACTTTACACAACTCATTGCAGAGCATATCAGGACAAAATAAATGGGAAATCCGCCCATTATCAACCCCAGCCACAACCCGAAACAAAATATGCTAATTGTAAAGCAGTTTGAACACTCATATTGAAGGAGGAAAAGAGAGAAATGGTGTTGGATTGTTATTAATAGTATCATATGATTACAGTACCCTGCCCTGAACTACTTGTACTAAGTAAATCCAAAAGCAGTATCAGGGATCAGAAAACTCAATTACAAGTGTTATTCCAGTCATCATCATAAAAAATACAAACAGTTTTGAGCAAATATACCGGATTATGATACACAGCCTGATAAATTAATCACATATAGACTGATAAAACTGAGTCCAGAATATTTGCTACCAAATCATACACAAACAGACCCATCACTAATATCAACATTGAGTATCACTCGATATTTTGGTGTTAGCACTTACATCAAAGCAGCGTAAAATCATCTCCCGGTATTTGACTATGTAATTTGGGGGATCCAACAGGATGCCTTTTCTTAGTTATAACTCTATCTTTGCAAATTAGTACCCAACTTATGAGGTATCAATAACTGTTGCCATTTACAACTCAACTCCCGCAACATTGTTGGGGCGGATCAACTTCTGTCACTTCCTATTCAAAATTAGCAGGGATGTCCAATTCTGTATCTGAAGGATTAACAAGCTCAACCAGTGGTTCCTGTAAACACATGTAGGTGAAATATTGCATGTCACTGCAAAACTGTATTTTCCTAAAATGTCACCAGATACCATTACATGTTAGTTTTGTGTGCCTGCACTACGCCAAGCATAACTCGAGGTGACTGATAGTAAGTTCTATGTAAATAAGATTGTTTATCATGTGTTACAAGCTCAGGTTAACATGTGACCATAATCAACAGTTCTTGAGAAATTGAACTCCCAGGGTAAAACTAAAACTATAATTTATTGCTGATTTTGTAAATTTTAGTCTAGCTTTACTTTGAATGACCCTTGTATTACTGTTTACCACCTGCACTATTCCATCACTTAGTATGAAGCATTACATCGAAGATTATTTATACCTGCTCGTCGTCGCCATCATCTGCTGAAGAGTGGACAACCTGCATAGGCAAAGTGCTACTAAGATCTTCTGTAGCTTCTTGCAAAACCTATATCATATGAAGGCAGCAAGTTGATAAAAATATGGAACATATCACATCCATTTTCGGGAAAATAAATTTTGTTTACAGCATTTTCAGAAAATAAACAAAATAAAGAAGAGTTTGAATTGCACAACTTTGAGCTTTTGAGGCTTTTAATTTTCAAAATGACAATGCAAATGACAAGACTAGGAAGAGGCAGTTCTGCAGAAATGCAAACACAGCCAGATTTCCTGGCTGTGGTGGGTGAAACATCTTCTCATTTTGCAGCACTTGAAGCATCTTGCCCTCGGGAAAAAAAAATACAGCCATCTATCACAACCACCATTATAGCCAGAAAAGACAACCAATCCCAAACTAGTTGGCATCAGCTATATGAATCTTTGTTTCAAACATCCACCCCAATCAAATTGGATTCTGTGCAAGTATGTATAAATTGAAAACAATTTGAAATATTTTTGTAGAAAATACTGATGGAGAAATTTTAACACATTTTGATATATTTATAAAGGGAAAATTATAAAACTGTCCCTCAAATTTGTGAAAATTTTCTTTTTTGTCCCTCCAGTTTTAAAAATAGATTCTTTTATCCATGTACTTTGATTATGTTAGACTAATTCATCCTTCTATTGAGATAGTACTCTATTTTCTGTCAATTTTCTGGCTAATTATATAATTAACCTTACTAAATATATGTTTATTTTTTATTCTAGAAGGATTTATAGTTTTTTTTTTCCTCCCAAGTCCCAAATTCATTGCCAAAATTATTTACTACTTTGATAGAGGGATTGTTAGAAACCGAATATGGGACTTGTGAGAGGGAAAAAAAAAAACTTTATATACTTCTAAAATAAATAACAACCCATAGGTTTAGTCATGTTAATTAGGTAATCTGCCAGAGAATTAATGAAAAATGGAGTATTATTTTAACAAAAGAATGAATTTGTCTAACCAGATCAAAATATGAGGATAAATTCTTAAAACTAGAGGGACAAAACAGTAGATTTAACAAAACTTACATGATTTTATAATTTTCCCGTTTGTAAATAAGACAAAGCACACAACCAAACTATAGTTAGTCAGCAAAATGAATCTTTTGCCTCGCTTTATCCTTCAAAAAAGACAAGTAATTGCAGAAAATTTCATCCCAAAACCAGCCAAGCTAAAGAAATTTACGTCCTCAAGGCAAACAAGCATTGAAGTAAAATATATTGCCTCTATGTTCAGAAAGGGAATTGAATCATACTACTGGATTGTCAGAAGGATTTTTGGATCCTTCAGTTAGAGCCTTAGAATTATCTTCAGGAGTCCCCTGCAATGCCCGATAGATTCACTGGTAAGGATAAAACACACTTATCCAGTTAGCCCCCATCATAAAATTGCATAAGGTAAGAAATAGTACATGTTCATCCTGGTTGCCAGAGAACTCTCCTTCCATTATAGAAGGCTTGACATCAACTGGGGTTTCCTGCAGATCACATTAATAAATCATCCCACAAATAATAACAGCAATGCCAACAGCATAACTACATATATAACCAGTAAATTTTCTAGACTAGAACCAATCTAGCAATCAAAGTACAAAACCCTGAACTGCGCTTTTTTAAGTTAAGAGTCAAAGACAGTAAGGCCCATATATAGTATTGCAATATCAATCAAATAAAGTCGGTATGGATTAACCCATATCTGAAACAAAAAAATAAATTAGCTTTAAGAATTTAAAAAATACACATCCAGAAAACAAAAAGCCAGCTGCTCACAAAAGCTCTGCTCTTAGTCATGATACATACAGGTTCAATTTGGTCTATAGAAACATTCCTTCCTCCTTTGCTAAGATCTCTCAATGTTCCCTGCACTCCACAAAAAAAAAAAAAAATGATGAATCAATTAAACATTTAACAAGTACGCAACGTTAGAAACCACAATTGATCCAAAGCCTGCTTGGGAAAAAATACTGCCTTCTACATTCTCACACCTGCTAATAAAGGCACAAACTCACAACTGAACAATGGGAAAGGTAAAAAAAAGAAAATATAACCATCACCACTCAATCCTAAAAACATCGTCCATTAAATAATCACATTTCAGTCCTATATATTCTATCAACTATTCAACCTAGGATCACAATAGAAATAAGCTGAGCTCTCATTGCTAATTGACTTCATGCCTCAATAAAAAAAAGGAAGAATAGATGATTAAAAAAAGGAAAGCAAGATTTCTAGCCGACAGATCAAAGATAGAAAAGAAAGTGAAAAGGTCAAACATAGGCAGAGGAATGACCCAACAAATGTTCATATTTCATTACTTACCATACAGGGAAGAAAAATAAAATAGGAGATAAAACCAATTGGAGAAACAGGATTTTAGCTGTCAATGCTCAATAGGAACTTCACCATGGAATCAGTTGCATAGACAAATTTATCATCGACTGAAAGACCAAACAGAACTTGAACCTAGTTTTGAAAGCATGGAGACAAAATGGAACATTTAAAAGAGAAAAAGATACCCCACAACACAGGATAATCAAGGGAGGTAGAGAATCGAGTTTCAAATCTCACGAAAATTCTGCATGGCATTTTAATTGCCCAGAAACACATAAGGTGTTGGATGCTCAAACTTGCAAGCAATGGCCAACTAAAGTTTCTGAAGAAAACCCTAAAAAAGGACCATTTAAATCAAAAATGAACTCCAAAAGTTTGATGGTAAGCAAATACATTATTAACTCCACACAAACACACCAGTCATCCAAACAGTCACTTTCAATTGCAAAATAGAAATAATAATTAGAAAACCAAATTAACAAACCTTATTCGCCCACATTAGCCCACAAGCATTACATAGTGTCCTTGGTCCTGCTGGCCCACGACGCATTGCAGGAGTATTATTTTCACTTACCCCACAATGTTGGCATCGCCGGACACTAGAACATCGCAGAAATAGTCAGAAGTCATTACAGTAACTGGAGAAAGCTAAAGAAAATGATCCAGATTGAAATTGTAACTCACACAGTTTCAGTACGAGGAGTACCATCCTGTGGACAACTCCGTGTAGAATCCCAACTTGAACCAACTGAATTTTCTTTCAAGGAAGCAAATTGCCCATTTTTTCGATGCATCCTGACAAAAGTTTGCAGATAAAAGAGAGAAATTTACAAGTTTACTTTAGACCACTGTTCAAAATTTTCTAGAAATTACATTACAGCACGAGAAATTTCATTTTATTTTTTAATTCAATACAAAACTTAGCCCCTGCTCCAATTAAGTTTCCAACCATGGGTGGTGCTTTTTGACTCCACTACATTAACCCAAAAAATAACTATAGAATAATAAATGAACAAAAAAGCATCCTCAATCCAACCTCTGAATGCACAAATAAAGTCCACAGAAGTAATTGCAGAACCTACAATCTCAGTTTATCAATGAAAAGAAATATTTCCATTTTAACATGTTGAGAACAGAAAAATATTGGCATCATACCTTTGTGCAACCTCTTTCCGCACAGTATATCTTATTTTCTTGTCGAAACATCTCTCCTTCCGTTTCTCACGGAATCTTACAAGGGAGGCTATTCTTCTTGACAGATTTGAACGCTTTTGGGTATCACCCGTGCCCTAGAGAAATGGCAGATAATGAATAAAGACTGGCATAGAAGAAGAATAAATGCATTTGACAGATCCAAATATGGAATACCCTGTCATTTTGGTCATAAGGTACTCCAAAAGTAGGTACAGCGGTGGGTATGTCTTGTCCTCCCAAAAGCAAGAGCACAGCTTGAACCTGTTTCCAGTGAACCAACATGTGCACTTCTTTTAAATAAATACAAAACACACTAACAGACTAAAGAAATGTGCAAGAAGGGAAACTGCTTGAGAAAAAGTACTGTGAATGATTGAGCAAATACATTGCAATCAAGAAAAATCTACAAAATTTGGAAATTAAATAAAAAACGTGCAAAAGAAAGTGAAATATATTTGTTATTTTCAACGTTTTGCATGGAGCTATGAAGAAACATCAACTAAAATTATAAATTGCTGCCACGCACTCTCCTCGAATAAAGTTTGTTAAATATGTCCTACATTTTGATATGAAATTGCAAACTAAGAACCTAGAATAGACATAAGCAAAGTACAAAATGCACATAGAATTTCCGAAAAAGGAAATATAAGTTAACATGCCAAAAGTAACAAACGAGTAACAAACTAAAAAGTTTCAAAAATGGAGAAGAGAAATCTTATCCGAACAGTAGCAATCCAAATTTTATTCCAATAAATCTCAAATTCTTAACTCGCACCACTCAATTTCATAAAAACATGAACTAGCTAGATGATAATACACGCAAAAACAACTAATAATTATAATCTCATAAGAACATGAAAACTAAAAGGAAAAACAACAACACAATATTCTCCAACAGTAAACCAGAGAGAGAGAGAGAGACAGAGAGAAAGAGAGAGAGAGACCTTCTCAGGAGTAACAGCAGGAAAAACATAAACTTCCCCTTCAAAAGAAAGAGTAAGTTCACTAGTCCTGGAAGCCATAATCACACCAGCTCCACCACCAACTCCGGCATGATGCTCCGCGACGTTAACACCAGAATTCATATGCGTCTCCTCCTCGTCATCCATCGCATCACCGTCATCATAGTAATCCCCAACGTCGTCGTCATCCTCGATCTGTATCGGCGCCCGAACGTGTTCTTCATAAGGTCGCGCTTGCAGTGGCTGAGGATTAACCGCCGCCATACATACAAAAACCAAACCAGAACCTGACGACTAGCCAACTGAAACCCTAAGCTAAGCGTCCAGCTGCAACCTGTTCCATGTACAAGCTTTCCTGAAACCCTAACCAGAATTTCGAATTCAAGAAGCTTCGAAAATGGAAGTGAAAGACAAAACGGCCTAAAATAGCTAAGATTTGCAGGCTATACACTTGTGTTTCCTTGAAGAGTCTCAATTTGGAAATTTTTCCTTTTTCCCTTTTTTATAAACAAAAAAAAAAAAATTCTTCCTCTTTTTTTATTTTTCCGATTAATAGGGAATATGTATGTCGTCTTTTCCAAAATTCTATTTAATGTTGAAAAAAAATAGAAATTGGAAATGATAGGGCGCTTGAGGGTACACGATGATTGAGGTGGGGTGCATGGAAGCTTATGGTTTCACATGGAATGTGTGGGTGTGGATGTCCGAGTGATGATTTTTATGATTATGATGATGAGATAATGTATGTGGACCCAGTGGATCCTTTTACTTTCAGATGATGATCCAACGGCTGGTAGGTAATGACTAACTGTTGGGTTGTGATTATCGTTTTATTTTTTTTGTGTCTTATTCATACTTGGTAGAATCACAATGGATGAAAATAAAGAAGTTATAATTAGAGGGTGCTTATGGAAATTCGTGTTTATTGCTTAATAAAATAAGTTGTTAACCTTTACTAAAACTTGTTCATAAGCGGATGAACTATATAATAAATAAATCATAATTAATGATAGGAATTGTTAAAAAAAGGAAAAAAAAATATTTTGAATAGTGTCAAATATCAATAAGTATGATGGAATTTTTTATAATAAATCAAACGTATAATAGTTTTTACTTGGTCAAACATTTTTCTTATAAAACAAATAAATAAGTAATAAATTTATGCAATGTTTAAATTATTTATAAATAGAAAATAAATTTTAGTAAAGAAATTAGCATATTAATTACAATTTAAAAACTGCTTTGACCAATTTTTAAAAGCATTGGTAAACACTACTAATACTTAACTATGTGATAAAAGTTAGGTCATGAATGAGCAAGACATTTTAGGTTAGATTGATTGGCCAAAGACATTTTAGGTCATGAATGTGCAGGACAGTGTGATAAAAATACTGACTAATAGGTTTTTTTATAAGATAGTGGTAAAGGATAATATTTTCACTTTTTTAAAATTTCTTATAATTTTTATAAACTAATTAATAGATCTTTTAATTTTTATATATTCAATTTTGAGTTCATTCATTTCATTATTAAATATAGTTAAAATAAAAAGACTAATATACTCAATGTACTATATTTATTTCAGATCATTGATGTTTAAAAATATAATATCAGTCCTTATTAATTTTTATATATACTTTAATATCTATTAGAGAGATTTAATTTTAATTTATTATATCTCTCTTCTTTTTCAACTCACATCCGTCACCATCACTTTCTCTCCTCTACTTCGAGCCAATACCTCCACCACAACCACCACTTCCATTCTCTCTCTCTCTTCCCCTCCTATATTCTAAGTGGAGTCATGGAAGATTTTCGTTTTCTTATTTGCGTGGCTATTTTGTTGCAGATGGAAGACATTTTTTTACTACTTAATCTTCCACTGCTTTTATATCTTCAATTTGTTTCTAGTTTGCTGTTTCTTCCATGGAGGTGGAATTAGCCAATCTATCTGAGTGATGATGAGGAATTGGGTCTTAACCTCTAATTGGTGTTCGCAGGCGGCGAAGCTAAAAAAAATTAAAGAAAACAAAGATTGTGCAAATTGGGAAGAGAAAAATGGCAGAAAAAGCAAAACTAGAAGTTTCAAAATGAAAGAATCCAATTGCATATTATAAAAAATTAAGAAACATGAAAATAATTATCTCTATGAAGAAACTTAGAAAATACACCATAATTTCATAAAACGCAATGACAGCATATTCCTACTCCTTCCAATAAAAAAGTACAACCAAAGCAAAAAACAACATCCTTAATCCTTAACTATAACAAATGCCATAAAGCAGTCTATCCTATGAATTCAAATGCCCTTTTCATGCCTCCCGAAAGCAATTTATCCTATCGATTTAAATTCGAATTAGTTTGAATATGATTATGACTTGTTCCTATCAATTTAAATTCGAATTAGTTTGAATATGATTATGACTTAAAAGTATCACTTATTAATTGTGACGTGGTTATGATTTCATAATACCACTTATAATTAAAACTCGTTCAAAACACTTCATTGTTAATACCCTTAATTAACTACACAATTGTTTTTTAGATATTTTATAATTTTAAATTTAAACCAACTTTCCAATCTTATTGTATAGATTATAATAATAAAACCGATATTTATGACTGTGATGGGTGATCCTCTATCTTATTTAAAATTGTTTCCCTAATTATCAGCCATCCAATACCACAATTGACATTAATCCCATTAGACATTATCTAATAACTTCATCAAAATTTGGTTAGGATTTTGGAATTCCAAACAATTAAACTAAAAGATGCAGAAAATACGATCTTTTTTTTTTTTTAAGTTTTGAGCAAACCAAGCCGAACCAAAATTCTAATCTTTCAGTTTTTCTTCCTCTAATTTTAAAATGAAAGGGTCATGTATAACATAATATAATATTAATGCATTTGGTACATAAAATTACCAAATATCAATGAGAGAAGCTTCATGTGATACATCCAGCAGCATAAAATCCTCAGGAGGCAGTATCATGCAATGCACTGAGCACAGAGACCAACCTCATGTATTGATGATGAGATGACACTATAATATCTGTACATTACAAAGAACAAGCTGAAAGAAATTTACTAGAAGACCTTCAACTTGAATTGGTGAAAAAGGACGCGCAGCAAGGCAGCTGAGAAATAGAAACTCATTGCTCTGCTTTTAAAGCTGAATCCTTCTGCTGTCAAAGCTGAATCCTCACCACTTCAATAAGTAACAAGATTGTTATGTGTATGAATGGCATTCCCCGAGTCTGAATCATTTGCTTCCCCTTCACCCTAAACAAGATGCCACATGGAAATAGTAGAGCTGGTGTGAGACAGAGCAGGACCAGTAAGAGTTGTTATTTTATTTACAACTCAGGCTCGTACCTGTTCAACTGGCGCCATAGAATGTTCCTGAGTTTTCTTGGACAAATCTCTTAAAGTACCCTGCAGATTTTCATTGTCAAAATGAACAAAAAAATTGGGATGATGATTTAAATACAAAAAAAGCTACATCTCAGCACCAGAAATTTAATATATTAAACTTAGAGAAAAAATTTTAAAAACAAGCTGTCTACAACTTATGGATGCAATGATATAATCACATGAATGGCACCAAAAAAAGAGGACATGTTCATTTCCAGAATGGTAAACTTTTGCATCAGAAGAGGAAAACTTCTACAAACATTATGCTGAACCCATCATTCTTTAAATGCTTATATAGCCCAGAGTTTACATTTCTATATCTTCACCAATTTTTAGCCCCTTTCCTCGAGTACTTACAGTTGGAAGATAAAATAGTGAGTGTTGTTGCAGATGACCAAGTTTTTATCTGGACTTAAACATGGCATATTCAAAACCAAGCTTCACTAAACCTCAAATTTATCCTAATCAAGTTGGCAACATCCAAGGATCTTTCTCCCATTCTACTATATTTACAATAATATTTCAGTAACAAATGGTAACATTAAATCCACATTGAGAACTCCAGCTTGCATCATCATTGATTTATCATTCCAAGTTATCATAATAAACAAGCACATGCTTATTCTTCCATGCAAGGGCATTTGCTAAATGTGGCAAAACATCTCACAACCCTCCATCTGCTTGTCCTCCATTAATACCTCTTACCAGTTTTACTTAAAAAAATATCCTCATTCTTCATGCTGGAACTTCATTTCACATTGGAACCTCTTTTTATTTTCACTCCCTTCAACTTAGTATACCTTTTCCCATCAGGGAACCCCCATTGTGCATTTTTTTTTTTCATTTCAATCACCGTGCCTTGATTGTTTCAAAACCATTTCATAAAATGAAAAACAATTGAACTCCTCACTTGAAAAACCAAAGAGCATTTACAGGTATATTCATAAAGACATCACTGACATCTAGATCATAATCAACAAAGGCAGGAAATTTTTAAAGTTAGTGAAGAAAATTCTCATAGTCAAATATAGCCATCTCAAAGATGCAAATGAGGAAATCTCATAGGTAAATAAAGAAAAAGACACCAAAAAGAACAATAATTTCATTCAAATAGCAAATGCATTCCCCTATTTTGGACAAACACAATATAACAAAATCAAGGAGAAGTTGTCAATTAAAAACATTATAGATACTGACCCTATTTGCCCAAAAAAGCCCACAGGCATTGCAAAGTGACCTTGGACCAGATGGCCCACGCCGCATCATTGGGGTTGATTTTGAGCTAATGCCACAATGTGTACACCTAAAAGGATGAAAAAAAAAAAGACAAACAATTGTTATTGTTTTTCTATTAATCTTTTCGAGTATAAAACATTGCAACAATTTTTTTGGAATGGAAAACATTGCATCAGTTCTGTTGCAAGATATAACACAAAAAGCAATTCCCTGGTGATAGGATGTCCCTCAAACAGAGATGGAACGTAGCAATGGGAGACAAGTTCACATCAATTGAATCTTTTCTTCATTTACTCATCTTTCCCTCTTGTTCTCTAATAAAATGACTGGAATTTCAGGCAGGAAAAAAGTTATAAAATAATTCTACAAAAGTCCAAATTATTATGGATCACATACGAGGTTTCTTGCTGGCTATCATCTTGTCCTGATTCCTGACCACCACCCCAGCCATATGTTCCATCTGATTTCTTTGAAGAAGTAAATTGACCCTTATTACGCTGCATCCTGATGTAGCCATACAGTTACTGTATGTCAGAAATTGAAGAACAAAAGTGCAAAACAAGACTGCTGGCTGTTGGAAATTTATGTTTGAAGAAGAAAATATAAAGGTTAGCTTTTAAAAAAAAAGCAGAATATATAGAAAATAAAGGTAACCAAAAAAAGCAGTTAGAACAAAGCACATTATTATACCAAGCAGATGTGTATCCATTTCCAGCTATATTTCTTTCAAAACAACATTGGAGGTGGCCACCAACTAAAAGGAAATTCTTATGTATTGGCAATCGTACAGCACATGTTGAAGGACCTAAATAGTGAATATAATCGAGAATGTTTTACTATTTTTCTTTAAGATGCTTCCAAATATATGAATGCATAAACAAACGCAAATTGGCCTAATAACTTCCTTATTGCCTAAAGAGGCATTGTCAAAAGCTCTTATGTGCCTGCATGAAACATTTCTTTTCAATTTGCTATTAATTCCAAAGCCAGGAAAGGAGACAGGTTTGACTTGGAAGACAAACATTTACATCAAATACTTCCAAAATTTCCAATATTGAGGAATGCAAAAGGCTCTCATAAGTATTTTCTCAGTAGTAATAAGTTTCCACCAGTTGGAAAATGTGTTGCTTTAGTAGCATTTTCAATAACCTAACAACCAGTGCTTCTACACTAAGACTCAAAATTCAGTCCTAAGGATTAGCATAATTTCCCATTTTGAATTTTGGAAAGAGTTATCTGAGCACAATATCTACTCAAAAGGAATGTAATATGATGCATGACACAGAAATATAAATGCACCTCAATGCAACTTCTTGACGAACACTGTATCTAACTTTCTTATCAAAGCATCGTTCTTTTCTCTTCTGTCGAAACCTATTTAATGAGGCTGCTCTCTGAGGTTGGGTACAGCGTCCTGGATAATCAACTACTGCACCCTAAAACAAATAAAGTGCCAATTAGATCATAAAGGGAAAAAGGGACAGTATCATACATATATAGGAATACAATCTACCTAAACGGTTTAAGGAGATACCCGTTGATTTTGAGCAGCTACTTCCAGACCATGCGGACCAGAAGTCAATTCACACCCGCCCAATAGTAATAACACCGCTTGAACCTGTATGTACCATAGATAAAAATTTTGAAATCCAAACTTCGGTGAACAAAATTAAAGTAAGCTGGTTACATATATACTATAGCTCTTGGAGAGATAACAAAATAGAGAAAAACCCTAAAAGACAAAATTAAATGCCACAAACAAAAAAAAATAAACCCTAAATAATAGAAGAAAAAAGAAAAAACCTTATCGGGAGTGACAGCGTCAAAAACATAAACTTGACCACGAAACGTCAATGTCAGTTGGCTAGAGACATCACCACGCTGTATACCAAGCTCTGAGCCAGGGCCACTAGTAGGAGCATAAACGGAATCGGGTGAGACTTCCTCTACCACAACGCCAGTAGGGTTACCATCTTCATAACGAATGTGATGTTGTTCAATTGAGTCGACAGCAGCACCGTCTTCATCATCGCCGGCAGGGCCAGCAGCGGGAGGGATCTGGTGATGGTGAGCGTTCATAGACTGAGAATGCGAATGAGCGTACATTGATTAATCTCGCGCGGAATTACAAATTTTTCAAGCATTACAGAACAGAATCAAATAGAAAATTAGGGAAATTTGGATTAAACCCTAACCCTAACCGAGTGAGTAGGGTAAGTGAAATAGTAACGGGGGAAGGAGAGGAGAGAAGGGGGGAAACGAGGAAACAAGAGCTGAGCTTTGTAAAAGAGAGATTGTGTGAGAAAGAGGAAACTGTGGGATTCCGTACAATTGGGATGTCTTACGTTATGTCTCGAAGTGATGCGTTTTTTATCGTTCGAAAATCGCTCGTGTGTCGCAGCGCGCACGTGTAATTTCAGGAATGGACCGATAGAGCGGAGCAGATCTTATACGGTGTGTTGGGCTGCAAACGAGTCGAGGCGTTTGCGAGCGGCTCGATATTCGTTCGATAAAAATTCGACTCGAGACTCGGATCGATAATAAACGAGTCAAGCTTGAGCCAAAATTTAGGCTCGTTGCCAAAATTTAGGCTTGTTTAATAAACGAGCTAAGCTCGAGCCAAGCATTTAGGCTCGCGAACAGCTCGTTTAAAAAAAGTTCGCGAGTAACTCGTTTAATCGGCTCATGAGCTGCTCGTTAAAAATGACGTAATTTTAGTACCAAATTAAAAAATATATATCAGCTAAGCCACTCGCCTCCCTACTTTATTTTTTGGTATTTCATTTCTCCTTCACTGAAACTGCTATTTTCATTTTCTCACTGAAACGACATTAAAAAAAAAATTTCTTGATTTTTGACTAATCTTTAACGAGTTCGAATACAAGCTCGAATAACAGTAGGAAACAAGTTCGAGCTTATTTGTGAGCTAAAATTCAAGCTCGAGACGAACTTGAATTCAAGCTTACTTGCGAGCTCAAACTCGAGTTCGAACTCAAATAGCAACATAAAATAATCAAGCTCGCGAGCCTAAAACAACTCAAGCTCGCGAGCTGAGCTCGAACTCGTGAAATTTAATGCGAGCTGGACTCGAGCTCGAACTTGAAGAATTTAACACAAGCTCGTGAAATTTAAAACGAGCCGAGCTCGAGTAGCACAATACTCGGCTCGGCTCTACTCGTTTGCAGCCCTAACGGTGTGAGACTATGTGAAATTGAACCGTTATTTATTTTGGGGTATATATGAATTTTGATAGCAATACAAAAATAATAAAAAAAAACAAGTGCCATATTCAACTAAATAATGGGAAAAAAATTTCCAAGAAAGGGAATTTTCCTTTAGCTACATGAGTTGACAACTATTTATGGCCGCCGGTGCTTTATGGTGATACTCCGGCAAAATCTATTTTCCGGTGAGCAATTTTATTTCCCAGTGATCTTCAAAACTCTAACAATAGTTTAACAATTTCATATAAAATATAAATATTATAAATCAATGACTATATAGAAAGTTATACTAAAATGATATTATTTTTAAAGGAGAACTATTTATATATTCATGGTGCACACCAAGTTAATAGAAAATAAATAAGAATATTTCTGAGAATAGATTGAGAAAATTAAATTAAAATGATCCTAATTTCAGTTTCCTTTCTAAAATGTCCTATATTAAAATATGAGTACAATTTTTTTATTGTAGAAAGAAAAAAAAAAAGCTAAAAATTTTTATAATTTTAGCTGAAACATAGCTAAAAATATTTTTACATTTTTTATTTTAATTTTAAAATTTTTATTTATTTATAACTTATCAACTAACCAATATGCATACTTTTCCATCTCAAGTCAAAGTTATACATTCTCAAAAAAGTTGAAGCGTATGATGCAAAACAGATTCTAATAAAAGATGAGGGCAAAATTGTCCAAATAGAATAACTTCTTTATCCACCGATAACTAACAACAACGTCAAACGGATTCTAATTAAGTCTCAACTTATTTATTCTTATCATAAGCAATCAAACCATAAAATGGAAAACGGCAAAAAGCTTCATGTAGTAGTGTTTCCATGGCTAGCCATGGGTCATCTTATTCCATATCACAGATTCTCCCTCATTTTAGCTCAAAAAGGTCATCAAATCTCATTTGTTTCAACTCCTAGAAATCTCCACAAACTTCCCCAAATACCCCCACAACTCTCTTCTTTCATTTCACTCGTCTCTATTCCCTTACCTTCACTTCCTGGTCTACCCCCAGATGCAGAGACCACCGCAGACATACCTTACGTCAAACAACAGTTACTGAAAAAGGCCTTTGATCTTCTCCGATCGCCATTGACAGCTTTCATTCAGAACACAAAACCAGATTGGGTTATTTACGATTACGCCTCCCATTGGCTACCATCTATCGCCGCCGAATTGGGTATCTCAGCCGCCTTTTTTAGTCTCTTCACTGCTGCAGCATTGACCTTTATTGGCCCGCCGTTGTTGGCGATGAACGGTGGAGATTCACGATCGGCGGCTGAAGACTTCACGGTTGTGCCTAAGTGGATTCCATTTGAGTCCAATATGAGGTTTCACGTTCATGAAGTTACAAGGTACGTGGAGAAAACAGAAGAGGACGAAAGTGGGCCGAATGATACTGTTCGGTTCGGTTTCGCAACAGGAAAGGCTGATTTGATAATTATTCGAAGCTCGCCGGAGCTAGAACCGGAGTGGTTTAAACTTTACGGCGAATTGAGCCAAAAACCAATTGTTCCTGTCGGATTCTTGCCTCCACTATTTGAAGAAGAAAACAAAAAGAATCACGACGACGAGGGATGGAAATTTATTAAAGAATGGTTAGATAAGTATGAAGCTGAGTCAGTAGTGTATGTCGCATTAGGAACAGAGGGTGATTTGACTGAAGAAGAAGTGACCGAGTTGGCTCTCGGTTTGGAGAAATCGAACTCGCCTTTCTTTTGGGTACTCAAGAACTCGGCTGGGTCAACTCAGAAGAACGTGTTGGATATGTTACCGAAAGGGTTCATCGAACGAGTCAAGGATCGCGGGATTGTTCACACAGAATGGGCACCACAGGTGAAGATACTGAGTCATGACTCGGTTGGGACGTTCTTGACTCACTGTGGTTGGAATTCGATCATCGAAGGACTCTCATTAGGGAAGGCTTTGATTCTGTTTCCAATGCTGAATGAACAAGGACTCAATGCCAGATTGTTGCACTCCAAAAAGCTTGCCCTGGAAATACCAAGGAACGAGTTAGATGGAGCGTTTACGTCTGACTCAGTGGCTGAGTTGGTAAGAAGGTCAAAGGAAAGATCTGGCGAGATGGAAGACCCAATTAGAAGCCTGTTTGGACACAGGGACAAAAATAACCTACTCCTGGAGAGGGTTGTTCATTACCTTCAAAAAAGGAAGAACGTCCCATGATAAGAGAGCCTATATATAATGTGGCAGTACTTGCGAAACATCTTACTTAGTTATGGCTTACTGGACCAAACCAATAAAATGTATTTTTCTATTTCTTTTCGCAGCAGCTGCCAGCAATAATAATAATGGTATTAATGAAAAATGTAGCAAATGTTTGAGATTGTGTTGACTAATGTTCCAAAAAATAGTTGAATACATTTTGGAGGTAACAAGCCAAATTGCCATTTATGAAGAAGGCATTAAATTAAAAGCCTATAATAAAGAAAGCTATACAATGTTTTGAGCATTTGCTCTATCCGTGAATGAAAAAGATAATACACAATGTTTTCTCTATTGTCTAATCCTATAACAATTCTCCATAATCTACACGTATGTGCAAACACTATTTCCCTTGCCTTCTCAAGCTATTGAAATTGAAACAACTTTACCATTTCAAATTATTGAATCTCGGTCTGTTAAAGCTGCCGAAACCCCTAAAAGCTTAGGGCACCACCTCCATCCCAAAAATAACCACTCCGAGGTACAATTCACATGCAAAATGGTGGTCTCCCTGGAAATCGTTCCCTCCATGGCCGAATATTCTGCATCTCAAATATTGAAAGGTCATATATTACAGAGAAGGAAGAGATAATTTTAGCAAATAAATTTGTACATCTAAAGAAACTCTAATTTGCATTTCAACGCCATTAAGAAGCATTCCAGATGCAGAAACAAATAAATATTTAGCAAGATTAGCATGTTCAGTTGCATCATGCTACATTCTAGCCTTCGGAATTTCTTTAGAATTTGTGCATGGAGAGAGAGAACTAATACCTTAGAATCAGATACAACCTACCATTGCCAAGCAATATCATTTACCTAAATGGAGGAAATGGTAATAATCAAAACAAGTATATATAGGGAAGGAACATAGAGCACTAATTGAAGCAATCATATAGAATCTTACCAGAGAACAACAATAGCAAACACCACTTCACTGCATGATTCTTGTTACTGAATGCAGATTTGTCATGCTAGAGAGGATTTAGATTTCATATTACGAGGAACACCATTCTTGCGGAGTTGAGGATTTTCTATAGAGTATACTAGAAGGTTACCCTCCTTGGTTCCAGCTAAAAAGCATTCTTCATGGGTTACTGCCAGACATGTTATTACCTTACCCACTCCATTGTACTTTTTAACAACATCGAGATTTTTCATAGTGCGTACAACTATTTGTCCTTGATCACCAGCACAAACTAGAAACTCCCCACATTCACTGAGTTCAACACAATTGAGGCGCCCATTAGATTCACATGTTGCAAGATGTTTTCCATTAATAGTATACAGGTGCAAGCTGAGATCCTCATCAGCATAAAATACTATCCGTCCATGACGAGAGGCCACAAGCTTTGACAATGCACAACCAGAGGGATGGCGTAAAGATCTTATGTACCTTCCCTCCCTCAGGGTATGGAAAATGCAAGTTCCATCTTTTGAACCACTGATAACTATATCAAGCTCCACACTGACATATAAGCATGTAATTATATCATCATGACCACAGAGAATATGGAAAGGAGTTTCAGCAATGACATGTTCTTTACGAGAAAGTTCTGCCTGTGTGTTGCGTACTCTCTTTTCGGTGCTTCGGACACGGAGAACTTCCCATACCATGACTGTAGTGTCATAACTTCCAGTTGCAAGGATACTACCATCAGCTGTCACTGCACAGTGCACATTACTAGTGATATTAGAACAGATGGCATATACTCTTTACGATAACTACATGATAAATAAGAACAGAGCATTCTGCTAGGAAAATAGAAGTATGCGCGGATAAGTTTCAACTCAATTGAGTAGGTGATAGATCAGGTTACAGGTGTTTAAGAGTTCAAGCAGTCTATTATTAAAACTTTTCTATAGTTTAGATGGCAAGTAACACTGTCAAATTCATGTGCACAAAGATATCAAAGATTAAGCTTTAATTCCAATATCTGGAATGTTTTGGTCATGCCCTACTTTGATCAAGCTTGGCAGGTATAAACTCCTATAAAAGAATAACTTTTTATAAAATGTCACTTCAAATGCTGTGTTACATGGCATTTACAATTTTGACCATCGAACTGCTAAAAGCAACTCTGTTACCGAACATGAAGTCCATATTTAAATAAAATCATCAAAGTAACAAATAAAATTTAAAAATATATAAAGTAAAATTACCCTAAAAAGAAAAATAAAAAAAAAGCTTCACAATTTGATTTTATCAAATTCTGATGATAGAAGATTTAGCAACTTCTATAAATATTACCTGCCACACAACTGACCACATCTTTATGCTGTCTAATGCTTTGCACCATTCTTCCATCATTTAAGGAGATGACCTGGAAGCTGTTTTCCCAATTACCACACGAGATCAGAAAGCTCTCACTTGGTGTTTGCATAGTAGCAAAGCATTGTGCGCCGAGTTCAATATTTTCAGCCAAAGGACTGCCAATTCTTCGAGCAGAAATAACATCAGAACCAACACCAAATAGTGGTTCCTGCCACAGAAAAGCTGAATTAAATAAAACTGCACAAAAGATTTTCATAAGAATATAAATTCAAGTACAATATTATATAATATAGCAATAATAACCTGGAAGCTAGAGAAAGTGAAATTGCCACCAGATTGCAACTGAGTCGTCAACCACAACTTAACTGATAAAGTGAGACCTTGGTTTACGAGAACAATATTTGAATCCAATATGTTAACATATA
The DNA here is from genome assembly GCA_948099555.1 of Croton setiger. Lineage (NCBI taxonomy): Eukaryota > Viridiplantae > Streptophyta > Magnoliopsida > Malpighiales > Euphorbiaceae > Croton > Croton setiger. Next base: position 50,097 of record CANUEY010185111.1, read on the forward strand.
ATACAGCTGATGGATAATTTGTACTTGATACAATGGATGTCAAATTAATAGAATCAGGTGCAAAATATAAAGGATGAGCAATTGGTATTGGTGGGCCCCTTCTTGGGTGTTTTTTACGGAAAATTTGGATTGGCGTCTGGCCAAAATTTGCAATTTGGTCTTCAATTGCTGATCTCTGCAATTCATCTTCCATAGTGTCTAGATCCACTGCACCTTCATAAGTTAAATAATAGAATATGTTTGCGGCCTGTAAATTTCATGCCATTCCAAATTAATGAGCATGAAAATAATTTATAGCATATCAGATTAGACATAAAGAGAAGAAATTCAAACAATCCTTCAATACCTCCACAGCTGGTTTTCCCCGCTGCTTGTAACCAAATACCAAATCAATCCAGTGGTGGAGATTTGAGCTAACATATTCACTTTCTAAGGCCTCTCTGTTCTTGTTTATAAATAATTCAGGTGAGCCCTGCCACCACAACCACAAGAAAAAAAAAAAAAATTGAACCAAGTTATTCTGGTTATAACAAGGAAAGACAAAAAATTCTCACTAGTTTGCTTTTTTTGGTAGGAATGAAATCAAGAAGAGGTTTGTTGGCACACAACACTCAAGTATGAACAGAGAATTACTCCTGTGCTTTCCACCTATGTATATGATAAAAGAAAGCCCTTCACCTGAACTTCCCATGTCATATTTCTACCAACTTATAAAAGGCTATACCTGCAACTACTGATTGTTCTTCATACATTTGCCTCTAACAAGCAGTTACAGAATTCAAAACAATTACAGAACAATTAATTGATCAGCAGAAACTTGAAATGGAAGAGAGCTCACAAACCTTGGCCCAAGGAGGGAGACAAATATCCCCTATGGGTTCCCCATCTTGTTTGACGCCAAGATGATAAGAATTTGAATTAACAAGAAACTCTGGCATGTAGAAGAACTCAGGAATTAATTCCTTCACATCACTTGTATTAGAAAGACAATTTCGATATGTTCCTTCAATGCTTTGGAAAAGACGATCGGCATGATCAAATTTACCACCCTGATAAAAAAAATGGCTTAGTGAAGCATTTAGACTAGTAGCTAGTTGAAATAGCCAAAATGAATAGGAAAGATCAAACTGGAAAATATCATCATCAAGGAAGTCAGCTGAACCAATATCCAACTGAGCATGCATGCAGGTCATCATCTTGAATAATATAACACTCAATCAGATAAATTCCTATAAAAGAAATTAAGGGACATAAATCTTCATGTTCTATCAAGTAGAAGAATGAGTAGACGTCATATAGTCATGAAGCCTAAATAAGGCAGAAGTAAAAAGTCTGTAACACTGACTACACCAGCCTCACCCTGTAGAACCAAGCATTGGGTTGGAAAAGAAAGGCACATCCATGAACTAAGTGTGCATATAAGAAGGTTAATGTAAGTATAGGCAACACGGGAGACGGAACATAAAAGTGGCATAGGCGGAAAAAATAAATGAAAACCATCTGTGAGAGAACCCCTCTATAGCTTACTTATCTCCATTTTTGTAGAGGTAAATAATATAAAATGGTGAAACTGGTAGTATATATATGAAAAGTTAAAATCATGTAAAAAAGTCAATTTCAATTTTTTCATCCTACTCAATATCGTAGAAGTTAGAAGAAAAAACTACACATGCAGTAGTAGTATCACAATATGTTCCATGAATGATTGACTTCTATAACAAAGGCATATCAGAAAACAAACACAATCAGTACCTGCAAATTACGGTGAAGTGATGTGAATGGCTCTAATCTAAGAAGATAGTAGAGCACAATTCCCATGCTTGAGTAGTGAGACCCATAGTAGAAACTGCAGTAAGAATGCAAAGCGCAGTGGCACATCAAATAACAAATTACAGTGTTAAAGACCAGTGGATGCCCTGAAAATGATTTTGGAGAGTACCTGGGTATATCAGGATCAGAGAAGTTACGATATCTATCTTCAAACACCTGAAGGGTGGAACAAACTTCAAATTGTGAGTCAAAAGCTAATCCAGATGAATCCACATCAATTATATCATTAGGCAAATTGACAATAGACAAACAAACCTCAAACCGTTTCAAATCCAATGCTCCAACAGGTTTAGTAAGATCCCGAAAGGTAGATGACTTGTTAAAATCAAGAACTTCAGAGGAATAATCTGCCAGAACCCAAGGGAAAATGGGATATTGTGTTAAATCATTATATGATCTTCCTGCAAGTGTGTTGAGAATCATTAGGTATTCAAAGTTTGTCATATCCCTTCTCCTCCAGCTTTCTCTCGCAGCTTCTGCAATCTCCAGAGCTACACGCCTATCAACAAACGTGATAGTCCCACTCTTGTCCTTGCTACTTCCTTTTGGAAACAAGAATTCATTTCTAGTAGCAACAATAAGTGTCCCAACTTCTTTGGCATCCTTTGATGACGCAAAATTCAAAAACACTGGTGCAACTGAATCACTAAAGAAAACCTCTACAGCAGTATACCTAAGCAGATACCGAGTCCAGTGGACAGCTTTTATCTGTAAAAGAAAATAAGACAAATAAATTACATACGGGGGAGAAAGAGAACCAAAAACCATCAAAACTTCATGACAGAGATCTTACCTTGCCAATATTCCATCTTCTATGGCGCTTAACATGTTTCAACTGTCTCTGATGCACACTTTCATTTGCTGTATCTACATTATCAGCAGAAACCCCCTTCTGGGAACCAAAATTGACATGTATGGACCATTCAAGAGATTTGGGCTTTGGTTCAAGCTTGGTCACATCAGAATTGATTGAAACATCAAAGTTCTTGAAAACTGCTGATCCTCCAGTACCCTCAACCAAGAACTCTCCAGAAAAGTGCAAAAACTTTTTCATGACAGCCAATTTTCCTGCCAATTTTCTCTTTGGGGTCACAAGTACACATGGAACAGACATAAGAACCTGAACAAGCAACCCACATATCAGATGAGGTAGTACAGTACAGTTTTAACTGATCTCATACAAAAGACAAAAGTACCTCACTAGATTCTGCCTCTTGTGAAGAGGAAGAAGAGTCTTTCATGTCTTGTATATCCTTCTGATCAATGCTGCCTTTCGCTATCTCAGAGCTTTGACTCTCTAAAGTATCCTCAGATATGGATGTCCTCTGGGCACTGGTCTCAGCATCACTTTCACCAGTTTCTAAGCTCCCCTCATCAGTTATTCTGCGCACTCCCTTCAGCAGAAACCGCTTCATTTGCTCAGGAATAAGTCCCACAAAACTATCTTTGTGTTCATTAACAGAAAGTGTATCCTCATTGCTAGAGGCAGTGGAAGGAGGATGACACATCTTATCATCAAAATGGTAATTCCGCCTTAACTTCTGTCTACGTCGCCAAGCATCTTCTGTCTTGTCAAGTTTCCAATGCTTTACCACACTATTTGGAAAAGGATTAGCTGACCAGGGACCTCTCTCATCAATCAAGGTTCGGAACATGTGTATCCATTTTTCCTATAGAGAAGGCAGGCAATTAGAACATTAGTAGGATAAACAAGAGGGTGAGCACAAATTGGGAAAAAAAAGATGTCGAAGAAAACACATACGGCAACATTTTGCTGATCCTCCTCGTGAGCAAATTGGAACAGAGTTCTTCTGCTCTCATCTGAAGAAAGCACTGTGTTTAAACTACAATTTATCTCTTCTTCAAATGCTTTCTTATGAACCATTTCTAAAGAGGCATTTTCATCCATTCTAGAACGGAGCTCAAGCAACTGCCTTGAGCGGTCAGTTATTGATGTATGCAAATATTTTAACTCATCAGCAACCTGGAAAGAACTAAGAAAAGTGAACATTTAAAAAAGCACTGTTGGAGCAATAAAGATGCATGTCATCTCAATCGATGGGATATTACTTAACAGATTTCAGATCCACTCAACAACAACAAAAGATCAACAAGAGAATAACATATTCACAACAAATGAATGGCTGACCAGCTCTATGACATCTGGAATGTAGATTAAGATCTTGATATTACTTAGTTGAATGTTGGTTTCTCGAACAGAATTTTCACTTCAGGAAAACAAGGCTGTGCAAGTGGAATATGGCAATGGCTCAATAGCACAGCAGTTTGTCACATAATTACCCATGTGGGGTTATTTCTATCATTAAATATACACTTGCTTCAATTATTGCATTTTCATATTTTACTTCGGGTTTTGCCACACAAAGGAAGGGAAAGTAATAAAGATGTTACACAAAGTTAAAACTGCAAGGTTTTGATGAGAAGTGATATGGGGTGCACAAACATAAAATTCCTGCTTCTAACTCATCCTACGGGGGTGTTGAGACCACAAAATTTGTACACCTACGAGGAATGGCAAAGAATGTTGATGAAAAACAAGAAGTGCACAAAAAATCAAGGGAGGTGATAACGCTTAAATAAATTTATGAAATAAAGGAAAGGGCCAAAAAAGGAATGGGCATTTTCATAAAAGCAGTGGCACTTACTAAAAATTAAGTTAAAGACAGGAGCAACTGAGATCATTCAATCCTCCACCTAACATACGCTGATGTGTTGACCTTAATGCAAGGGGTTAAAAAGATTCACAATACTTCATCACAAATGTAGATTTAAAAAGGTTTAGAAGTAATAATGCTTATCATAAATATGGCTATAAGCAAAGTAATATAAGGAAAATGATCCATGTAGCCAACAGCAGTTAAGGCTTAATGAAATTGAACTTTGATTTTTCAAATTATGGGGTGTAAGAGATCTACCTAATTTGAAATGCTACAATCAGATGTCATTACAAATGTTAAAATCTAGTCTTAAAAACATAAACCTCGCACACTCTAACTTTTATCTACAGTAATGGATGGTCTCCAGGCAAATAGGTGCTTCTGTTGATTCTTCATAAAACTAATAAAATTTATTAACCTAAAATTCATACAGCTTCTAATGTCTCATTCCTACATAGTCATTCTATTCATAGATCAGTCGTAAAAAAATCAGCAAAACCCCCACCACAACCACTGAACAAATTTCAGCTAAACACTCTATACAAACTCAAATCTCACCACAATTCTAACCAATAAATTGGAACTTTTCAAGAGAACATATTTGTCCAGGACACATAAGTTTCGTGACTACTGCATTTGACATTTTCATGGTTACATGCAACTGAGACGGCCAAAATAAGCAAATATGTGTTATCACCCTTTAATAGAAACCAAAAAAAAAAAAAGGAAGCAATTCAACAGTAATTGAAACACACCGCTGCAAGGACCCGATCCTTCTGAATGAGGTTCTGAATGGATCCTGCATCTTTTGAGTTACTCCCCCAGTCACCGGCATCATCTCTACCCATGATGGCAGTAGCAAGCATTGCTTTCCCACAGTTGACTGTTTCTCGAATCAAATGTGAGATAATATGAAAACGAGCACCATCATCTAAGCTTCCATATTGAGACCTTATTGCGAGCAAGACCCTAGGCAGGACGACAAGTTAAAATCACATGATCTGATGATCAACAATTAACAAAGAGCAAATCTGTAAGCAAAATCAATGTTAAAATGCCAGACGCATAACATCAGAAATACACATGTATATTATGTAGTTAGGGAGCAAGAATAGTACCAGAGGAAAAGTTGCAATCTACTCTTACTTTGCTCATCATCAACAACCAGAAGAGAAGGCAAAAGTAAAACCATCTGCTGAACACATCGTGATGCTCTTTCCAGAGAAGATTTGCAAAGATATACAAATGCAAGACGGAAAACAATCCTTGGGCACCTCTCCCCTCTTAAAAGCATAGCTTTATCAACAGTTTTATTTGGTTTTCCTCCTAATGCATTGCCAATGCCACCTGAAACAACTACAGCAGCCATTTCTGCAGCGGGAATGTTTAATGATTCAACTAGGCCACGCGCTCTTTGACCAATTGAGGGTCCCATCAGCTGTGATGATTTAGTTAACATCTTGCTTGGCCCCTTACCATTCATCTCACTAATGATAACCCATAAATTGTCATACAAAGTCCACCATGTATCATCAATTACCCCCTCTTCATTTGTTGGAAGCTTGCAAGCCCAAGGATTTCTAAGAATTTGGAATAAAATGAATTAGAAACATAGATTTCATTTTTGAAAGAATTCCAACTACCGTAATAAAATGTGAAGCAAGATACAAGATATAGTGAAGACAAGTAACAGATATAGATATATATTTTTGCTTCATCACTACTCCATTTGGAATAAATGAAATGAGAAATGTAGACTTCATAGTGAAAGAATTCAACGTGTTAATTCACACACACAGCACCAAAAATAGAGCCAGAACTTGTACCACTTAAGACAAGAAGAAACAAGTAGAGAACACGCTGGCAGTACCTGGATGTTTCACTGTCAAAATTTCCTTGCAGAATCTGATGTAGTGCAGAATTATAATCCTTCTGAGCATTTAATTCTAAGGAAGCATGAGACAGTTCAGATCCATTTGCTGGAAACTGTAAGGAAAAGAAGAATAGAGCTTTACGTTGTTCTCTAAGGCCAAACCGTAATACAAAAGGGCAACTTATATAACAGCTTTATGTGAAAAGATGAGTCTTTTAGCATTCTTTTAGATAAATGACCCTGATTTTTATTTTTTTTATGACTGAGATGACATTTATAAATAATGAACCCTGTAAATAACACTTCATAGCTTTGCATATAAGATTCACTTGCATGCAGCTTTCCAGCATGCTTCCCTACTTGTAACCCCTCTCCAAAGTATAAACCAAACAAATATACATAAACAGTGGCAATACTGCCAATACATAATCTGCAATACAATATACATCCAGGAGAAAACTTTAAATGATAGCACATTTTATAATACAGATTTCACTAATATATAACATCTATAATGACTCCATCCATTTATACAACTAGCGGTGAGAAAAAGCAAGTCCAAAATGTTCTCAATCCGAAAACTGAGAAGGTATTGGATCCAATAAACACGAGCAATTCCCCAGAAACTTCAACTGCTGTCATGCAACTTTTGTGACAACAGACAAATAAGTATGAAAAAGCATTTTGATGAAAAGAGAAAAGAGACATTTGTTCTAGATACGGGGGGACCAATAAAAAATCCAATCCACAAATGGCTCAACCTTTTTGCTGTACTTAGAGTTTAAAAGCATACCAAAACTTTATGATCAATCTCAGAGACAAGCATCTCATCAACCAGACGTAAAAGATATAACGTGTTGTCCCGACACGGTTGTGTGGCAAAAATATTTTCCTCAAAAGAAAAATCAACCAGCTTTTGAATCAACTCCCCAAATATATCTCTAAGTAAATAGAGATGTGAGATGCCACCCTGTGAAGAACAATAACAGATACCATCCTTAGCATAATAATTAAAAGACATAATGGGAACGGAATAAATCTGTACATCTATGGTCAGAACAGTGACATACATGCTCACACTGCAGAAGCAAGAAATTCACTGTTTCTTCCAATTGTTGCCAGCCACCTTTTACAGAATGCATATAATGACAAAGAACAACACAAAATATGCTTCTCACTAGATCCTGCTCAAGTAATTCAGTTTCACTGTGGTTTCGAGAGTCTATTCCATATTCTTTCAACGCATCAAGATATATGACAGCAGTTAGCCAAGCATTCCATCCATATTCCTGTTTCCAGTATTCAACTTGTTAGAATTTAGTTCAATAAAAAAGGCATGCTAAGGATTTAGACGGTCATACCATTAATGCTTCAATGTTTGATGAATTTGAATCAAGTAGATCAAGCAAATCTCTGATTATTTTTATTCTTTCAGACGCATCCTCACAATTAGACAAGAACCTACAAATGAGAACCAAGATCTGTGGAAGAAAAAAATGAGAGCTATTTCCTCTGCTTCTTGACTTCTCAACTTGGTTATGTTTCTGTAACACCTGCATGCATTGATTTTGAAGAACATCCACTGAGAAAAAACAATGGGTAAAAAAAAAAACACATTGCTATGCAACAGTAGATCCTTAACAGTCAGTAGTTAGCATGATAATAGCAAAGTGATTCATGAACTGTTAATCACCTGCTTGGGACTAGCACCACCAAGAAGAACATCAAACAAGCTGGCACAAAACAAATCTGTCAGTGGAAATCTGAACAACCTATCAGAGATAGCTGAAAAGATCAGCTGCATCCTTGAACTGTTTTTCTTATCACTTTCTGGAAGAGATCTTGATCTTCCAACAGAGAGAGTGAAAAATTTTGGCCCCTTCTTCTCAGATGGTAAACCAACCAAGAGCCTTCCTAAAAACTGCAAGCTGAGCAATCTGATGGGCTCATGTTCCCTGTTAAAGACAAGTAGGAAAAAATTTAATATGAAGTTACACATCTCAATATCATCTCAACTCATCCTCTAGGGGGTTTTTGAAGACACACAAATGTCCAGAGGAATTTATGCACCGTGTAGTCCTGAAACTTTCTAATTGTAGCCTACTAGCAATTAAGATGCATCCATCTAGCTCAAGTATACATCGAATCTCCAAACCGAAGGACAGGACAGACTGCTAGTGATCTTGTCAGAACATTGGAATATAACAGAATATTTGAACTTGAGGATAGTGAAGTTAGTAGACAATTGATTGTAGCACTTTGAATCTTTGATTGAAAAGGCAAGGGAACATAATAAAAGAAAGCTGTTATTTTGTCCAGTCAGTTATCATGTGGTGTTGATAGTCTCTCACATAAATGGCACTCAATGGATCAGATATTGGATTCCAGCATTTTCATGACAAATTGCCCTAAAAGCTAGTTTTACAAAAGGCAAGCCTACCAGAAATTTACAACAAATATTTCTACCAAAGATCATTCAAATCGGAATTTTGACTTGAATACATATTTGCATTATGCAAATTGTAGATGCCTTTCTTCTCTAATAAGCTCACCCTCACCATAAGTGCACACAGGTGGACTGTCCCTTGTTCAGCTGTAAATGAGCTGAGCTGTTTGCAAGCCACTCACTTGAAAGGTAAACAAGCCAAGCTCATGTTTGCCTCACAAGCATGGCTTGTTTGTGAGTTTGGCCTACCAAGCTTGTTCATGAGTCCATTTACTATATGAATATTAACAAAAAAAAGTCACTTTGACTATCAAGTCTCACCCCAGCTTCAGTTTAGTATGTTTAAACTCATTGAACCTAGCCTGAACCGAGATTGAGCCTGGCTATTTTCAAACAAGCTTTGTTTGAGCTTGATTTCAAGCTTGAGTCCAGTATGATTTTATTTAGTTTGGCTCAATAAGATCAAAACTTGGCTCAGCTTGATGCAATTTATTTATAGTCCTACTCCCTTGGAAAGCAAGAACAGTCAAATTGCAGGTTTAATTTTTCAACCACCGTCCTAACAGCTTATGACTTGAAAAGTTTCTCAAATTTTATATGGTCAGAACACCTTGTATGTTCATCATCCTACAAATCGCAATCGACCTCCAAGATCAGCCAAGCATAACATTCCAAACCTCCAATATTACCCCAGCATGTGTAATACCTTCTACCTCCAAAACTACAGATGCCCCTTATTTTCAAAACAAAGATGCAAAAGGTTCCCTCCCTTTCCCTTGAAGGAAGCATAAATGATAAATTTTATAGTCGTCCCAACCCATTTGTCAGGTGCCAAATAATATAGAATAGGAGAAAAACATTCAAAGTGATGCTAAATCATTCATAAAAATGTACTGGCCATAAACTAGAGATATTGTTCTATGGATAACTCCACTGCAGATAGCGTCCTATTCATGAAAAGGATTCCTGAGATAATAAGCCTAATCAAAATTTTATCATATCAAGGAATAACTGGCACTGCCTAATGGCTGATCAAAACTTCACACACCAAAAAGCTATACAAATTGTTCTAAACCAATTTTCATCAAAGAATACAATATGCTGGCTACCATCATCATATTCATTTGTATTTAACACAACAATTTTCTGTAAGTGGATGACAATCTGCAGTAAAATAAAAGAGAAATTATGTTAGTGCAACTGTGTGAAGTGATGTGTACCTTTGGAGAAGGTTAACAAAAATGTGGCAACCTCCAATCATATTGACTTGTTCAAGAAACGCAACAAGCAGTGGTTTTTGAGAAAGAGCACGGATGACCATATGCAGGACATCCTCAATGCATGTCATATCCTGACTTGTCTCAAAAAAAGCTATCAGTGCTTTCACATCTGCAACCAGAATGCTCTGCCTGCATATCCCAGACATTAAAATTTAAACATTTAAGCAAAAAAAGATCAGTTGCCAATTAGCTCAAACTTAAAAAGTCTCTCTTCATGTTGAAACCAGAGAGCCAGGATAAAGTCCTGTCCAATTAATAGATAAGGAACTTAATGAATGGAAAGAACTGACTTCTTGTGAATACAAAAATTATATAGCATACAGAAGATGATGAGGCTCTTTCATTACTAAATCAACCTCTAAAGTAATATTCAAAAATCCACACAAATTTGATGATTCAATTTAAAAAAAGATTAACCTACAAAGGAAATCCAATAACAAAATAGAGAACAACAAGAAACTTAGATAAAATACGTAGGTGGTACACAACCACACAAACAAGAACAACATCCTTTTTATGCTCAATGATGGCTACATAATTTTTATTATAAGGCTCTTTTTAGGTTTCTGCTTCTATATAAATTCCCATTTGTGTATTCTGAACCAAATATGGTTTCTTTATGGCAGGTTCTTTAGTCCCTGTAGCAGCTGTTCTAAATTTTTACCCTTCTTCCATCAAGGAGGTCAAAATTTTTTAGAATTTACTAAAAGAACAGGATATCTAGTTTCACAATGATTAAAGGATTCTATTTTCTGTAAGGGGAAAGATAAATAGGAAAAGACCTTGTCAGTTTCGTTGTTGAAATAATAAACTTTTAATTATTTCACAACATATGGCAGCCCAGTGAACGACGCTCCCACTAAGTGGGGTCAGGGGTGGACAGATGTAGCAGCAGTACCCCTGCAAGCAGAGAGGCAGTTTCCTGATTGGAACCCGTGACCTCCAAGTCACAAGGCAGCAGCATTACAGTACCGCCAAACCTCACCCTCTTAATTATTACACAAAATACTAGTAAAAAAAAAAGAGTTCACATGTTAACTACTTATTAAAAGTATACCTGAGGCTCATTTCACCAAGACTTAATAAAAGAAGACGAATTTTGTGTATTTCTTCTTTATTCGGTCTCTCTCCAATAACTTGTCCAGTAATGGGATGAAGAAGAGGCTTGCTTCCAACAGCAAATCTAGACTTTGTACTATCCCAATAAAATTGGCGAATGATATCAAGAACACGTGGAATTCGACACAAACTTGAGAGCAACCTAGGATCATTATCAAATTGCTGTATGAGAAACATATACAGTTCACGCTGCACCTTATACGCTGTGTATACCCAGATGAATGGATTCAGAAAAATGCTAGATATAGCATCTTTCACTAGAAGCTCCCCTAAACCTGAAACAGAGGAAAAATCAATGAACATTAACAATCAAGCCAATAGAAATGTAAACACCCAAAAAGGTCAAAGAGAACTAAAGGATTGAAGAATATATTCAAACAGATGGACATAGATAATTTCAGTGTAAATGCAATACGAAGGTGAAACAAGGGGTGGGACACATACCACCATTTGCTGCAATATTAAATAAATGTTTCAAGGCTGAAAGTGTTTCCAAATTAAGCTGCTCAGGAGGAACTGATTGCAATAAAAATCCCAGGATTAAAAACCCAGAAAGTAGATGCATTTGTTGTTGATTTGCTAAATTCTCATCTAATACGGAAGCTATAAGCTCAATGACTTCAGCGGTCAGACGTTCTTTTGTGATGGGTGTAAGTAAGGTCTGCTCCAAGGAACTGCTCTCTTCGTTTTCATATCTATCTGATTGAGCGATAAGAGGGAAAAAGACAGACACCCCCCCAACACAGTAAATTATCTGTTGGAGCAACCGTCGTGAGCATAACTGTGTACCAACCAATACAATTGCCTCAAATGACTTCTTATCCAATGCATGATCCGACACTGGTGAAACATTAAACAGTTTCCTGCCATCACTTGCCTGAAAAAGGAAACCAAACATATTTGAGTTGACCAAAAAGCAAAGCAAGCTTAAATGGTGTTTTAATAAAGGGGAAACCTGTGCATTAAGTCCAAAGATAATTTTTGATGCCAGACCATCTTTAACATCAAGAATTCCACTGGGCAATGGACTATGATAAAATGGTGCAGATTCATTGTCAAGGAATGAGTACATGTAGCTCGGTCCTAATGAGTAGATACCCTTGACTTGTTCCAATGAAATAGCATCACAAAATAAATACACAGGTCCAATCTGACCATGGAAAGAGAAAATATCTTGGGCTATGTCCAGAGGACCATCTTCTTCATTCCGAGGCAAATTATATTTCATGCCAATTCTACAATTTGTCAACAATTCGGTAACTTTTGCATATCTGATTCATGGAAATTCCAAGTCAGAAATCACATATATCCATTTCAAAGACGCTACAATATTCATTTAAAAACTTTTATTCAACCACAACAAGGCAACATCAAAATGAAATACTAGATTTAGAATGTAACCTGCATCTTTCCGATGATACGAGCTCACCATCTACATAACATCTAACCAGGCTACCCCCCGAAAATGCCCTTCCTATGCTATGAGTCACACAAAGAAAATGCCACTTCCTTCTGACTAAATTAATATTTAGTTTAACATGCTGCCTCTTCAGATGTACCGACTGCCAAAGACATGAAAAGATGTGGCATAACCATGACAAAGGAAACAATGACGATAGCACAATTATTCAAAAGTTCTGATTTAAATATTAATATCAGACATCCTCATTTATCCAGGAAAAGCTTATACCTCATAAACAAGCCTGTCCTTCTCAAGAACAGCCAAGCACCCTTTTCCATTTTCAGTTAGGAAACTGAAAAGGCCCATCACTCCATTTCTTGGGAAGCTTTCCACCCTAAGCCAACATGAAAAAGAAAAACCCTTATTGAGAGGCCATTGCACTGGTGTTTTAATCAAGATCCCCTACAACATAAAACAGCATTTATAAGTATCCTGAAGAAAAATTGTAAGGAATTGCATCAGTGCCACAATAACCATGTCATCTTTCACAAAAGAAGAAGTTTCAATTGACAAATTTTCCATTAACAATATCAGATATTAAATCCAAGTATGGAGAGATGAGCCCTCAAATGTGACAGACATATAGGAGTTAAGAAAGCAACAAGAAGACTATGATACAAAGAGGGAGGTAGTGAGAAGATGAAGATTCCCTAGACTTAGATAAAATAATATAGATTCCCTAAAAAGAGAAGACAACTGATAGAAAATCACCCACAAAAGATCCATCGCCTATGGTTAATTGGCCATGACCCATAACAGTCAAAATTGCAGAAACCATTAGGAGAGAAGGATTGCCAAAAATGTAAGCTTATTACATATATAAGGAAGGTACGAGGTATATTTCTCCTTGTTTTCCCATTGCTACATCAAAAGAGCAGAATCAGACAAACTAAAGCATTTCTCATTAAACAATGATCCCTGCACCTACAGTTACAAGAAAGACTATCAAATGATAACAAAAGACGTAAGATTAAGCAATGATGACAAAGTATTCAATGGTGCACATGGATAAAAGTAGAGTGTGACAAGAAAATTTTTCTGAATAACACTAAAAGATGCATAAGACTTGGGTTCTTTGTATTATAAACTAAACACAACCTCTATGATGGGCAACTAAATAGAACTTCCAGAAAACCAAAAAATTGAAATGGCATATTCAAAATAAAGCAGAACAAGAAAAGGATAACAGACTAATCTCCAGAAGATATAAGATCAAAAGAGCAAAATTAAGTTATTATGAAACTTGGAAAGGAAATAACTCGTGTACAAAATCATAATCTTTAACGTCGTATAAGACTGTATTAGATACTAGAGATTCTATATCAACTTACAGAATCATTCCCATTCAAGTCAAAAAAAGCAGTAGGTCCTTTCTCATTCAGCATTGACAACACACTGTTCAACAATAGAGAGCAGTATTGCTGTCGACTTCCCACTTTCTCACTTCGGAGGAGAGCAAAGATCTTACGGATGTCCTTTCCTGATATGCTATGCCCACCAATAACCTGAATCAGTTGTGCAATTTTCAAAATGACATTATCGTTGTCTTCCTCAGCAAACCAGTCAAGAAGAAAATTAAGCATTCCTGCACTGACGCATGAAGCTCGATTGGAAATGGAATCCCTGAGCAATTGCAGACACACATTCAGCCCATAGTTCCGCAAGGAGTCACTGCTCTGCCCAATCACAAAATAGCAAGTACTGGTATAGAATGGTATTCTCATGATTGAGGCAAAAAATAACAATCAAAAGAAAAAGCAAACTAGAATTATGCACAGAAATGAAAAGAGGGAAATGAATTACCAACCTTCTGTAAAACACTAAGATAAAGTATGATTACATCCTCATTCTGGACCAAAACAAGAAGGAAAACCATAAATGAGAAGCACCATTAATTTTGACAAAGATTATGCAAGTCCACAGTTGATAAAGAATTATTCAAAATAAAAAATAGTAATCAGATAGCAGTACTATGAAAATCCTTAAAACAGAAGTCACCTGAATGAGAGGGTTAGCTTTTATATCGAACTTTCCATCAACAAGCATGTCCAGCAGTGCAGTTAGAAGTGCTTCACTCGGACTCCATTGACAAAAGTCCAACAGCAAACTCTGCATTGTCTGATAGCCCTTTCCAACAAGAGCTCTAAATGAAGCCTGCAAAATAATGGATGAGAAAGTATGAAAACCTAATACAGATCAGAACACGATCACCTCAGATTTTGTTATGAGGCGACGTGGATCTTAAGTTAACAAAATCAGGGACCAACTAAAAATAAATAAGTTGTTCTCCCCACCCAGATTATTTTTATAAGTTTATAAGCAGTTAGTTTAGGATTTCAGTCACAGATCAATTGAGGACTGTATGACTTGATTTTCGGGCAAAGACGATAAGAAAAGCTTAAGCCTGTCAATCCAATTACAGAGAATGTGGAGATCTAAAATAAATAAAAGCCATCTCATTGGACTTTCTCATCTAGTGTTCTTGGTGGAGCTATGCCCAAAACTGAGACTCCCAAATTTCCCCATGACACAGTTTGCTCCAAGCCCATTCACAGTCCATAACATGTCTTCAGTCATGTGACTAAGCAAAGAATGCATGTATGCTTATAGCCATATTTCAAATTAAGGACTTAACAATACTTTAAATAGCCCCTACAATCTTTTTTGCAGATCCATCAACATTAACGTCATGAACCCTTTTCAATCAGTGTTAATTATTTCAGAGAATTAACAAACAGAATTTGAGTAGAAGATAAAACAAGACTCAGATTAAGCTACAACCAAAAAAATAAAGAAACACAAATCTGATAAGTTTAATAAAATTATGTTTGGATGATGAGTAATAGAAATAAAGAGAATTGAATTAATCTTTAGTTAAATGCAAATATAATAAGCCAATTTTTTGTTAATTGGTCAGATTCATTTATGGACACTCGTTCATTTGATATGACACCAAAATGAGGAGTTTATTTTCAGAAGCACAAATTTTATCATGCAATTTGACCTAAAACTCAACTTAAAATCACATTTTCAAATTTCCTCCCCCAAACTAACCAAAGATAAACATACAGATTTAAGATCTCAATCACACGAAGCAACGAAAAAAAAAATTACCTTTGATCTATCATTATTTGCAAGGAGACACGTAAGAGTCTGAAGGACATTTAAAACTAAGTTCTCTCCGTTTGCCTCATCCAGGTTACCATTCAGTAAAGAGACAACATGCAAAAAGCATTCGCCATCACGAAACAAGTCCTGATAGTACTGAAGGAGATGGAAAAAGAATTGGAGACATCAAAACAACAAATAAGCAAAATGCGAAATTAAGCACTTTTGAACCCCTAGCAAAAATTCCCAGCCACAGAAACCCTCCACAAACCCAGAAAGAGGAAGATGAAGAAATTCCAGTACCTCAGAATCAGTCATGAGCATCTCTCTCATTCCAACCAATAGATCAACAGATAATTGTGCAAAACTTTTTTCTCTCTCCTTTATTTGAGTAAATGTTTCTAAATACTTTGAGCATAATTGCAACTTTGCCTTATAATCTTCCACAGATGATGGTACTATCTGAAGAGATGGAAAACATAAGAGTTTAGCTACCCGGCACTAAGGCAATAAATAACTTGTTAGTCGTAATTTACAGAAGACAAGTTCAACAAAATACCTTCATAAGGTCAAGAATGTGGCCAATAACAATATTTCTCATGCATTCTTCCCAAAATAAATCAAACAAATAATCAATACAAGTCGAATCATGTAAAACATAACTTCTAGCATCATCTGCTATTGAGAAAAATTCTGTGAACAGGGACATGCATATTTCCACGCATTCAAGACGGATGTCAGCCCTCTCAGGTGAATTAGGTATGGAGTCACTGCATGCTGGAAGAACTTGAAGGGAAGAACTTGCAGACCCTCTTGAATCTTTAGCTTGGACGGAAGCAACCTTGAGCACACGGCGAACTGCACCAAGTGACTTAAAGGAAGCAACAGTCTTCTCAGGTGAAAGTTGCAATATACGAAGTAAACTCTTTGCAAGAACACTGGCAATCTTAGGATGACAAGCACATTGTTCAAGGGCATCCAACAAACTGGACAACTCAGGCTGCAACAAATAGAAAAGGTAAGAAAAGATTGCAGGACTTCTCAGCACTAGCGGCCTTCAAAACCCCCACCCAAAATAAAAAACAGTTCATCAACACCTTGACAAACACCTACATTGTTATTTGTAAGTAAACCAAGAACCACCAAAACAATATTTGCATACTTTTATCCACATACAAGAGAAACAGCAGACAAACCAAACATTATATATATAGTCACCTCCTTCCAAAAAACCCCCCTCAGGAATCCAATGCTTGAGAAGAGAATGTAATTCATAACAGACACAGGAAGTTATTTACAAGTTTCCCCACTCACAAGCAAACTCAACCTATTATATTCAAAACCAAAGTCTCAATCCCATCCCAATCCATGAGTAAACTACAACATGAACGGTCCAAGAACTAAAAAAAAACAATGTTTGCCAAAAATATAGTTGAGGAAACGAAATGACCTACCATATTATGCACACTTCCATTACAAGTTGCTGCGAATTCCACAAATGAAATAATTTCTATCTTAAGTATTTCAACACCAGTAGCCTTTGTTTGGAAGTCACTGCTACTAGGGGAAGAGGTTTCAAGCTTCTCCATGAATCCTTCACTAAAAGAGAGAAGCTCTCCAAAAATTTCTCCTGAAGCTGGTTTAGAATAGAAAAAGTTCTCAGAGAAGATTAGGCCCCATATCCCTTCTTCCCTACACACCTCAAGTGACACAGGTGATGAAGCAAGAACCTTTCTGAAGGTGACAATAACAGAATGCTGCAAAGCATTGACAAAGACCCTGCACCATATAGAATGAAAAAGCAACATGAGAAATACAAGAAAAAGAAGAGGAGGATATATAGGTCCTTGAGCAACCAAAAACAAGAAAAATACAGCATACATTTTGAATCAATCACCTTAAATGACTTGGTAATACAGATACATTGTGATTTGAACAAGCTTTAATGCATGGGAAGATGGTAAGAAGAACCCTCATTGCCCACTTAATTGAAAGTTCACTGTAAGCTGAAGAAATTGCCATAGTAATTCGACCAGTGGCAGCGGGGACATGATGAGATTTAATATTTTCTGGATTAGCTATGAAAGAACACAGCACTCTGCTCAACTTGACAACATATTCATTCCAACATTGGTTATAGGAAGCATCAGCTAGAAGGGGAATATCTATCTCTACAGGATTCACACTTGAGTCAAAAACAGGCTTTCTAATATCACCCTGCACTGACAAATCCTCAGTCTTCTGCATGTACTCTTGAAGCATAAAGGCAAGTGAACAAAAGCTATTTGCAAATTTATGAATCCTCCCATTTTCACAAAGAAATTGCAAGTTGTTCAGGTTACCAAAGCTGAATACTTGTTAAGGAAATTAAGCAAATTTTTAGAGCATAACTCACAGCAGAAAATGTTAGACTATTCTTTTTCACATTGTATAGCAATATATCAAGTCTTCTCACAAAATATATAACTTACATTTGATCAACGATGGACCAACTCATACACAGTAAATTCTATACATGCATTTTCAAACATCCTGTATCATGAGAAATTATCATAGAGCATTCAAAATCTTATTTTTTGTAAGAGAACAAAAGCAATTTGACTTCACCAAGACTGGTGATTTTAAGGATACACAGCCTCTCTCATAACTGTCAAGGAAAGAACATGAAGCTGGAAAAGTTTCAGCATAAGATTCTCATCTCTGCAATAAAATAGGAATCACTATGTCAAACCTTCCACTAATCATAAATCAAATAGAAATGAAGAGCATAATATTAAGAATCAACATTAAATTAGCTTCTTGCATCGTAAAACCAATAAAACCAAGCTCTCATAATTATCATTATCAAATTTTTCTAAGTGAAATTGTTGGGCATACAGCATATAACATACTTCAGGTCAACATTTGATACAATACATTTAGTAATAGGAGGGTGTTTAACTTTAGATGACTTAGGCTATTATAAATAGAGGTAAAACTGTAGAGAATTGTATCGATTATGATTGGAATGAATGAACTTTCTCCCTCCTGATTCTATTTCTCTCTGTGATTTCTCTCCCTGATTCTATGTTCTTCTGGAATCCTCTCTCTCTCTCTCTCTCTCTCTCTCTCTCTCTGAATTTCTCTAATTCTTTCATAAACCCTAGAAATCTAAAAAGAATCACACCAACATTACTACAACCAGATGTTTCATACAGCAAACTGCATTTAATGAGAGAGATTTACAAGTAAACAGCTCAAAGCCATGTCCATGGCTAAAAATCATTAACACTTACAATACCAATAAAAAAACCATATTAGGAAAGCTTCAGCATCCCAGCATCTCCCATCCAACAATGAGTAAACTTTAGCAGCAATTAATTACACCTGCTTGGGTTTAAGCCCACCAGTGTTAATGGATCATAACCCAATGTCCGCTCCAT
The DNA here is from genome assembly GCA_948099555.1 of Croton setiger. Taxonomy (NCBI): domain Eukaryota; kingdom Viridiplantae; phylum Streptophyta; class Magnoliopsida; order Malpighiales; family Euphorbiaceae; genus Croton; species Croton setiger. The sequence continues at coordinate 69,315 of CANUEY010185111.1, forward strand.
GTGGAGGGGGCATTTGCAAGGATCAGAGGTGGGGAGCAGGAAAATGTCCGCTCCATGTGGAGGGGGCATTTGCAAGGATCAGAGGTGGGGAGCAGGAACTACAACCGTCCATACTAGTAAGCCCAAATGGTTGGACCCTTTAGCAAGACTAATCTCAGTATCTTACCCAGATAATTTTATGAAGCTGAATGGTCTTCAGGACAACTGATTATAAATCTTACATAGTGCAGAAAGATTCTGAGAAATTTATATCAGTGAATATAACACATACATAAGGCATGTAACACGTACTTTTCATACCGGACCTCGGTAATTTAGGAAATGCCATGGCAGCACACTAGTACCCACGAGGAAAAGCCAAGCAGGCGATAGCATTGATAGTTTGAGCCAGTGTGCGATTAGAACTGCTCAGAAAAGATTTTGAAAATACAAATCCAATGCCCAAACGCTAGCCACCAGCATCTTAAAATTACTCCCATATGCAATGAAGGTTATCGGATTTATACTTCAAGAACATTACATTCTCACAAAAGAAGGCAAATGCTAGCACTCATGTGATATTGGAGTTTCCAGGTGTAACTTTACCAGGTCCACAATCTAATAAGTTGCTCTTTTATATGTAATTATAGGAAGGAACCCCAACAATACTATGTTTTCCAATGCAAAAATGTGAAGAGAAAGAGGTCCAGAAGCATGACTAAGAAGCAATCTTATCAAAAGCAAATACTAAAAAACACACTAACATAGTTCTAGTCTTGAATCAGACTAAACTTTGCAGAACATTGTATGAAAGATGCTACATCAATTATTCAAGGATATGGAAAAATGGTCATGGCAACCAACAAAACAGAAAGCTCATTAGTACAACAATAGAATAACTGGATCTATTACCACATAAATAGACTTGGCTTTTGGACCTATTTTACTTAAATCAACAAAGTCAAAACATCAGCACCACGTGCAAAATACCATGCTTGATGAATATTCTTGATAGAGTTAGGAACACAACAGCGAAACAATCAATGCAATCATCTCAATGCTTCCCACAGAATGCAATCAATTCAGATAACTAAAAAGTGTAACTTGAACAAATAATTAAATTACCTTTTGTCATCAACACTGGACACATCCTTCAACAAAAGCACATTGATTGACGGAACCCCTAATCCATCTAACAGAACTTCAAGCCCTCCAATACTTTTAAAATGACTCTGACCTCGTGGATTCTCCAATAATGCTAAATGGAGTGTCCTCATAACCAGGTACTGAAGTGATACATCCATCCACTGTTTTTTCAAACTATACCTTCTGATGACACGCAAGAGCTCTGGAACACAAGTAATTGCCATGAATGAAAAATCAAATGCCCACATAATAATGTTCCGTCAGAAGTATTACACAATTTGTTTCACAAAAATAACGTTTGACATGGAATCTCACTTCAATTCTCAGTGGAACGTTTGAAATGGAATCTCACTTCAATTCCAATTTAATTCATTTCTCTATCCCACAGATCGGAATGCATCAGTTATAACAAACAATCATGAAATGTACTAAAATATTATACAATACACAGATTCATGCAAACCATCACATTATTCACCAAACACAAAGTGTAAAAAATTTGCTGTGACATACATTGAGAGACACTAAATGTGGAGATGAAATATTTATAAACAAGCAGCATCAACAGAACACTATACTCCAACAACAACTAAAAAAACTCTGCTTGCAAAAAAAGAAATACACCATCAGCTCAACACAAAAAAAAAAAAAAGAAACAATTAAACTAACTTTAGGCAATAGTATTTATATCCACAGAAAAAAAATTGCTCATGTCAAAGTCCTTGAACCCACACACACATATGCCATATGGGCTTACAAGGGAAAGAGTGTTCTCACACAAATCCAATTGGTTTTTGCTGAGTCTAACACTTCATTTCATTATACAAATCCCTCTACATATTCTATTATTATGAATGTGCACTTAACTTCCTAACAGCTCACAAAGACATAAGAAGGTAAATCTTCTGAAATTTGCAGAGAACCATTTATTTATCATAACTATGTAAACTAACAGTTTCCATATTTACCTCTTCAGTATAACATAGACATCAGTAAATAATTCAAAGATATTGAGTACATCCCAACTGTTGAAACACATCATGAGAAAATGTACAAATGAACTTGGAAGTGCCTACCTTACCTACTAACCAATTGAGGCCACCTGCTTCCATCACTGACACAACTGCCTTTTGATGCCAATTTACCCTTGTTTCAGTGGGGATCTTCAAACTAATAGATGAGTCCGTCGAAAATATAGATGCTTCTACAGTACCATTGAATGGAGCTTTTTCATATTCATTTGAATTAAGATCAATAAAGCTACAGATGATAGACACCACATATACAAGTATTTGTTGCAAAAGTTCCATCTTCTCTATAATAACATTTGACAAACTTTCTTCGCCAGATAGGGCACCAGTGAACGCTTTGAGTTGAACAACAGCCCCTAAGGTAATACAAGGGCACAGTTTACACAAGTTGTTTTTAGTGTAGAATACTAGAAAGCTACAAATGGATAATTAATGTAGCAGGAAACTTAGTTTCAAGAAATCTAGATGGTAGCCACTAGAAAAACTACTAGGGAGAGAACCTTTCTTCAATTAAATTAGATGTCAAGCCATCTAAAAGGCATCAAACATCAAAAAGAAAACGCAAGAAGGTGATAACATTAACAATACCTTTCATTAATGCAGTTAGCTTTTGAATCCCACCATAGTATCCAAAAACTCTACAATTATGCATTGAACGAGTTATTATTGTTAAAGCAACCAGTGTATTCAACTCTTCTGACTGGAGATTCAAGCTTGTGGAAGTATCTGCTAACTCTTTTTTGGAGGGCACCAAAGTGATATTTACTGAATTGACAAATAGAAGATAAATAATCACAAAATTTATTGCCAACAGTGACAAATATTCACCATTGCCTTATAATGAAAGAGTAAGCATTTTTAATATTGCACTAGCAAGGGTGTCTCCTAAACATACATGCAGCAACTTATAAAAGTAAGAACCCATTACACAGATCACAAAAACAGAAGACAGTTTAACAACTCATTTTCTAACAAAAAACTACTCTCTGCTACTATGCAATAGAGTAGAATAGTCAACTTACAATCCACAACCAAAGAAGTTAATTTGGCAATCTCTTCTGTCAATGTCAGAATTACTTCAGCAGGATGTCCAGCAGTGCAGCCAACAACTATATCATCAACCTCCAATGGATATTCCACAGTGGAGACAGCAAAAGAAGCAGACTCTGGAAAGTAGCCAGCATTGATAGGTTCCCAGTGCTTGTACACCATAAGAAATTGCTTAAGGAAAACATAAAACAGCTTTCTCTTTTCAACCTAACAATTGAGGATGTGAGAACAAAGAGCTATCAGAACAACGGCAATATAAATAACAGAAATGCAGCAAAAATTTATCCATTAAAAACTATTAATATATATACACACGTGCACAATCAATCTCCTGAACTTCTCAAACCAGTTTAAGAATTTCATCAACCAGTTACTTTGCTAAGAAAGTGTCGATTCCAAACCACTAGAGCTAATTATACTTTCCACTTCAGAGCCTTAACTAGTTCAACATGATTTTATATTCAAAGGAGAAATATTAAATACCAGCCTAAAGACGTACATTCATCACAGTTTAACAAATAATAAATTATTCGGTTAAGAATTAGAAACCAGCTAAAAAATTGCAATACAGTCAAAAATTTCTTACTTAAACCTGCAAACAAGTGGAGAAAGAAAAACTTCGTTGAACAAAAATCAAATTGTTGTCAAGAATAAAAGCAGCAGTCTTTTTTCCATGAGTGAAATCATTAATTTCTTAAGAATCAGCAATTGATGATCTAGACGAGATAGGTTTGCGATTCCTGGAACTAGCGGACCGAGCCAAATAGGCTAACTAGTCGGCAATATTATTTTGGGCCTTAAAACATTGCTTAGTGGGCCTTTTACTTTAGTTGCAATTTTAACCATTAATTTTAGGATTTCTTTTATTCAAACTTGTTCGCTTATATAAAGCATGTTTTCTCTCTTTTGGATTAGACTTTTGCTTAATAATATTTGAGACTTCTCTAAAACCTAGTGCTGCATCGATTGACCATATTACATATCATCCTTCCAACAAGAATGAAGTATAGACATATAGTTATTGCTTGCAGAACACCAAGCAAATTACCATAAATTTAAAATGATAAATAGTATAATGATTTGAGAAGCTACACAAGCAAAATTTTCAATTTAATAAAATACAGAATGTCAATTTGACCTTATTTGTAGCATCTTCATATTTCTTCCAAAGTGCATGCAATACTGCTTCATCCTCCACTTCACTGAAAAAAGAGCAAAAGAGTAAGATCAACTGGAGCACAGGATCACTGTAAGGAGATTATAATACAGGAAGTAAAACTAAGAGGTAAAAAGTATATCCATTCACACCATATACAAGTAAAAAAAATTGGTGCACAACCCAAAAACCAAGATGTATGCAAAGGCATCATTCAGCCTAAATTCTTCATATTTTGAGGGGGAAAAGGCAGTATATTTTAATGAAGAAAAGATAAGAAGTCTAAGATGTAAATTAAAACAGAAGATAATTTTTCTACAACTGAAAATAGAAAACAAAATGACTAATGAAGCAGTGTGTTCTAACTACATCAAATCTCTGCCTTTTAATATTTCCCAAGTCAAAGAAGGAGAAGATAGCAGAAAAATATTCCACTGTGACTGCAAGAATAAACTTCAATTTTAATTACAAAAGCATCACTCCAACAATAAGATGATACAGCTGCGGTCACCACATATTCTAAGCACCTTTCCTTTTACCAAAAGCTTTGCAGGCAAGATTAATGTCCACGATTTATCATTTTTTTCTCAGAAACACCAAAACTATTAGTTCAAATATACCAAAAGGCACTGGAATCAAGAAACAAAGAGCACAAATCTCGCTCTCATCATATCAGATAATGGATATGCCAAAATGGAATCCTTGTTATGCACTTGCCTTAATTTTTCAGAACATTACATCCCAAATGAAAGCCTTACTGTAAGTGAATTAGATTTGAATCTAAAGAATAAGGTAGTTGAGAGGAAAACACTACCTCTCCGCCATTATTAATGAAGAAAAGAAAAGCTCTAAGAAACAGCATGCCCATCCAAAGAAAGAAAGAAAGTAATAGCCAATAAAGGGCATTATGTGCAACAGAGATATAACATTCAATTACATAAGTAAAATAGCTATTTCTTTATTTGTGTTAAATGTATATGTTTGGAAGACTAGAAGTAAACCAAAAATGACATGGGCCATTTTTGGCCTTCACATTTCAGTAACAGGAAAGGAGCAGTCTCTATACCATATTTTGTTTACTAACACCTGCCTTTTCCTTTTGGGGGAAAGCCATTTCTACTTGTTCCAGAAGAAGAAAACAAGCCAACAACTTCTAAATCCTCATGGGGAAACAACAGAAATTCATACTAATTTAGCCCCTTTGAAATGTCATAGGCACATTCAAATTAAACGATTGTCCATAAATAATATATGTACAAGCATCTGGAAGTTTAATTGTTGTAACCCACCTACTTTGTGGCACCCAAGCTCACAAGAATTCCAAAAGTACTAAAAAATAAATATCATGAATTTTAAAAATCATTATCTTGTGAATTGATGAACAACCAACAAAATAAAAGGTACCTGAAGCAGATTTTAGGGTAAGGAGGAGGAAACCTCCCAGCTGATGACCCGGAAGTAGATTCTCCACTGACACTGGCTGTCCTTCGAATGAGGTCAGCCACACCCTTAACAATGTTCATATTGCCCAAAAGAATAATTTGCTAAAGTATCAAAAATTCATTATCCAATGATAAACAAAACATAGACAGTCACTCCAGGCCATTGCTTCTGCTACTGCGATTTTCTGTTTCATTTGAAGTAAAACACTTTGAGGTCAAAATTTGGCCTTAATGCCTCATAAACAATGTAAACTAACCAAAAAGGCTATACTCATGAATAATACTAAACGTCACACTGTTGTCATTAAAAAATTAACTGCTCTGAAAAATAAAGATATTAAATGAAATCAAATACTGCTGTAAGCTCGAACCAATGGCTTTTCTTTCTAATTTCCCATACATCAAACATTTTGAAAGTAATTACTAATACAAGTAAGAATAAACCATGCTAGTTAAACACCACTTAAGACTAATACAAGTGCGAATACATATCTATGAAGCTAATGAAACTATCAAATTGAAACCGAAATGAAAAATGTTGATTTATGATATAAAATTATCAATGCTATAAAGGCAAAGTTGCTATATATATATACAGCATGGAGCAATTCAAATAACGAAACAATGTAATCGAATCATCTGAGAAATTACAAATGAAAAACCCTGGAAATCTTATTGAAGCTAAATAATTGAAAACTTTTTGATGTTTTAGAACGGAGTATCTTTACCTGATCAGATCGTAGAGCTTGAAAAAATGCGATGTTTGGCTTTTAGGGTAGGGTTAGGATAGCAAGATCTGAGCTACTGCGTATTTTATTCAGACCTGTTTGATTATGGCGTGAAAAGGAAATTAATGCGCAACGGAAAAAAGAAATCAAAGAAGAAGAAAAAGAAAAAAAAGAATAATACACAAGTTAAATCTCGATTGTTATACATTAATTTCGAAATTGCCCTCGGTCGCTGTCGTCGGTGCACTCTATGTTATGCACCGGTGACTCTCAAGCCCAAAATACAATTGGTTAACTTACCGCCCAAGTTTTTTCAAGTGTCATCATTTTCCACCCTAACACACTTTGGAATAAATTGTATATCTTTCAGATAAATAAATATAGTTTCATACTCTTTTTCTAAAATATACTCTCAAATCCTTTAATTATATTATATTTTCAAGTTATTTTGTTTAAAAAAAATTATTTTAAAACATTAATGACTAAAAAGTACATTTTCTCATCTTTTAGTTTTAATAGGAATTGAAATATAATTTTAAAAAAAAAATTCATATTTAAATTCTGATTGTTCATATTAAGAGTGTTAATTTTGTATATTTACTTACTTCATTCTTTGTCAAAAACAGATTTGAAATATTTAGTGTGAAAAATTATATTTTGAACTCTGCTGCTAAAGTTTGGGGATGATGAAAAGTAGGGATAAACATGTAATCTTGTTCCAAATTTTCTGGACTTAAAAAAATGAAATTTTGTTATGTCTTAATTTGCCTAATCTCATTCCAATTTTCGAAATAAAATAATACCAGACTTTGGATCTAGATATTTTTTTCTACTTCAGTCCAATAATTTTTTTTAATAAATCTTCGATCCCAAAAATAAAACAAAATGAACTAAATAAAAAATTGATTATAATTTTTTAAAAGAGGTAATTACTATTGGATCTCTAAGGTTTGGCCTAATAAACTCGAAAATCCCTCTATTACTTTGGATTGGACTATGAAATTTATCCAGATTTATTCGGGACAAATTTTTCGAGATAAATTTCAGGACAGATCGGAATTTCTGCATACACTCCTAATGAAAAGTAATTTTGAATTATTATTTAGTCCTTACTATTTAGAGATAATATTTTTTATAAATGAAAGGATATGTGAGTATAATATTTTAAAAAACTGAAATAGTAGAAATTATATTTTGAAAACATATATTTATTAAAAATGAGAGTATGTTTGCTTAAATATTTAAGACTTGAAAGATAATTTCTCTAAATTGTATGATAATCTTTTTACCTTCATTCTATGTATAAAACATTTCATCCTTACAATTGACTTTCTCTCAGTTTCCATTGTCGAACGTAGTTAGCTTTACTTTCAAACTTCCAACAAAAAGAGCACAAAAAAGCCAATTGGGCTTATGAGGTAAGAATTATGATGTAAGTGTTAACTATCAGCTTAAAAATTGGAAAAAAAATACCTAAAAGGCCATTAAAATTTTTGGACTAAAATGACCCTTCTAAATTTTTTTTTACACTTAAATGACTTTTTCTAAGTTTCCATGGTACCAGAACAACCTCATTTTCCTATTCGCTCTTACCTTTCAATATCGTTGTTCCATGCCTTCCGATTCGTTAAGCTTCTCGTAGACGACAAAGAGTTTGGCATCGAAGGAGGAGTTTCTCCTCAACAACGTTCATCTGATCCTCCTACCACCAAACTATATCCCCAACTTCTAAACAGAAGTTTTCCGATCCAAATTTGAACTCCAAGATCCAATTCACCCCTCAAACATGCCTTTGGGGACTCTGATTTTGTTTCTGCTAGTACCTTCTTTGCACCATCGTGATTCATCAATTGCAACCACCTTTAACAAGCAAACTGTTGCCATTATCAATCGATCTCAACCAAAATCAAGCTTGTCATTTGCAATCTCTACCACCGCCCAGTTCTACGCACAGTGACAACCACTCCAAATCTTCAATTGAAGTTTCTCTGCCATAACTGCAAATCAATCTTTGCACATGTTAATTTCAGAGATCGTTGCAGATACTTGTATCTTTTTCGTAATAAAATGTTTCATCGTCAAACATATTAGTTATTTTTCATAAGCTTTTGTTTTATTAAAAAACAATTAGGTTTCATATGAGTTTTTTATATTTGATAATATGATGATTTGATAATGATAATCAGATATTTCAATGAGCTTTAACGCTGGAAAACGTGAAGGATAAGCGGCAGGGTGAATCGTACATTAACAAAATTTTGTGAGGAAAAAGAAGTTACATGTAAAATTTCACATTTAATCCTCCATTTTATAAAAATTGTAGATAGACCCTAAGTCTCTTCAAATTTTATGAATAAAATATGAATATATTCTGAACAGTTTCTGAAAATTTGATAAACAAAATATGAATAGATTATGACTGCTTTTTCTGTTATTGCTAACATTGAGATTTATTAGTAAAGATTAAATGGAATTGTAAAGTTTTAAACTACTTTCAAACAGTTTTTAAACATGTTATGAACGGTTTGTGAAAAATTTATAAACTATTTTGCAATAGTTTTTAAACATATTATGAGCAGTTTTATGAAAAAAGGGTCCCTCCCCCTAAGAATTGTTAGGAAAAATGCCCTTGTTCTATTTTTCTTATTGAAACTCGTTCTTCTTCTCGCATTGTTGAAATAAAATCAATTTTGGGTTATGATGTGTGATTGTTGATTCGGTAGGCGTCAGTGGAGGCCTTACTTTAATTTGGAAAGATGTTGTTTCTACTTCTCTCCTCTTCTTCTCATATTGGTGTGGTTGAGGATATGCTTGGGCTTGGGCCTTAGAGGCTGACTAGGTTCTATGGAAATCCAAATAGAACTCAAATACATGAATCTTGGCAATTGTTGAGAAGGCTTGCTTTGGTGGATAGTGATTTGCCATGGAATTGCATTTTAAGAGGACATAAATAAAAATAGATTAATTTTATTTTAATTTTAAAAATGAATAATGAACTAATTAAATGTTAATAGTATTTTCGGACAGTTTGTTTAAAAAAAAAACTGTATAATTTATATAATAATTTTAAACAATGTCTATACAATAATGATAAAAAATAATATAACAGTAATTCAATAATTTATTATATTTATATACAATACTAATAAAAATAATAATACAACAGTAATTCAATAATTTATTATATTTATATAACAGTAGCATAATATTAACTAAATATTTATTTTTTATATTATTTTTATAATAAGACATTTTTTAAATTAAAATAAAAAAAACGTACTTGTAATATATCCATAAATCTGAGTGGAAGTGTAAATTTGCCATATATCCAATATTTATCTTTCATCTTCAAATGTTACTCTTAATTGATCATTCCTTCCATAATCCAACATGAAACATTACACTCGATTTTTCCCGACTGTGGTTTCTCGTTCTTACATGATGTCATCATCATCATCATGTAGTAAAGTTGAATTTGATTTTGACCAAAAAAAAAAAAAAGTTTGCAGATGGTTATTATCTTGTTGGTTGGATCCGTGTGTCACATACATAGTATCTACGGACATAAATATGTTCTATATATATTGTGTATAATTTTACTATTTTGTTTGGGTTATGTGTACAAGTACATAAAATATATTCTACGTGTGTGTCTCTATGTATATATATATATATATTAAATTCGTTTAGGCGTGCAAAATTATAATATAGTGAGAAGTATATTTCTTAGTTGAAAATGTAAATACTAACAATTTATTTTAACAAATCTCATAGATAATTAATTTTAAAAAGATTATTAGGGTAGCTAATTTAGTTCTGATTTTTTAGCTAAGTCAGTTTTCTTTCTAGTGATTTGGTTTTAAAATGGCTTGTTAATCCACCACCAGAAGTTGCTGCTTATCTTTTGGCAGAATCTGGTGGTGTGTGTTCTAAGGGTTAAATCCCTCATTTTCAAGGGGAAAAATAAAATCTCATAGATAATTTTGTAATTTTCTCTTCTTTTATTTTTATATTTGTTTATATAGATAAAATAAAATTTTCATACCACTTAAGCCATCTAATTGATAAACTAATCTGATGAACAAATCAAAATTACTCGATTTTTTTTTATTTATTTATTTACTATGGCCAAATCGATCCACAAGTCAAATTGAAAAATAATAAAAATAAAAATCATAACTGAAATGAAGACAATGGTGATACCCAAAAGTTTTGCAGGGTTATTTATAGCAGCTGTTAATGCAATTTAGCAAAACATTTGATCTTTCAAATATGGTCGAATCCACATCCTAAACTTTATGTGAAAAGCATTAATTATTCTTCAAATGATTGTGGTTATGAAACTAATAATGTTTATGTTAAGTTAATAGTATATGCTCATTTGACAAAAAAAGTCCATTAGCCACTAATATCTCAAGTTTTATATATCTTTAGATTGATAGATAGTGGATTCTTCGCAATGGACAATAATAAATAAAAAATAGTAACAAAATTAATATATCAATAGTGAATGAAGGAAATTGGTAAAAAAAAAAAATTAAAATCAATGGTGAAGGAGAGAACAATTGTGCAATATTCGGCAACAATTTTTTAAAAAGTTTTTAGTATTTTGACAAATCCTAAAAATTATTTTTAATGGCATTTAATAACATGACATTTAAGTATTTAAGTGTTTTTAAGTTTTAACATTAATCTTTTTTTATGAATTAAAATTAACATCTATTCAAATAATTAAATATAATTAAAACAACTAATTTTATACAAGTTGCTTTATTATTTTTTTTTTTTTTTTGCCCTTTCCAACCTACTAAGAGTAGTCTCTAAAGTAAAATACATTTTTTTAAATCAATTAGAAAGTTTATCTTTTTTCCGTGACTGGTTAGTGGTTTCCAAATTTATATATATATATATATATATATATATATATATATATATATATATATATATATATAGAGAGAGAGAGAGAGAGAGAGAGAGAGAGAGTATTTTATTAGGTTATTAGATGATATTTAGGGTTTAGATGAAGAGTGTAGTTGGAAGATGATGGGACTGTGGACCAAAAAAAAAAGGCATTTGAATAAATTATAGTATTGTATAGTTGATTACATGTGATTGAAGATTTCATATATCTATAAAAAAAACAACCAACTATGAGTTTATGTTCTTTTCAATATTCACCTCTTTCATTTGTTGGCCATCAAATTTGTTATGCTTGATTTGGTAATTGCAGTTGGCAGTTGGCAGCTGGAGCCTCTAATAAGACCATTACACATTACATTTTTTACTGACATTAACATTTAATTATCTTTTTTTCATTCTTTCATTTTATGTCTAAAATTTATCATATAATGTTATATATAAATATACATATTTTTTTCTGAATTCTTAGATCATCAATAATATCATTAAAAATTGACATCCGATAATAATGGCAAATACTTATAAAAATACAAATTAATTAAATGAGTTGTTTAATACTAATTTTAATATCAGTATATTCTAACACATATTATTATTATTATTATTATTATTATTATTATTATTATTATTATTATTATTATTATTATTATTATTATTATTATTATTATTATTATTATTATTATTATTATCAATAGTAAGCATCACGACCGTACCTCTCTAAAAGGGATTCATGGAACTTCTGGAAGACGAAAGCATAATATTTAGATGAAGTTATGACTAAGCTACAAATGCAGTTTTATGATTTTAAATGTCAATTATATTACATAGTCAAGCAACACCAACTACTAATCATTATTATTATATTTATTGTTAGCACAACTTCATAAATAATTCCAAGTTGTGGCCTAGTTGATACAAAGAAATAGTTATTAATAAATCCCTCTAATGTATTTGGCTAGTTCTTTTAATTACGTCCACCATATTTTATTAATCAGTTGAACAAAATCAAACAATAGAGATCAGAGAATTATTTTATATAAATAAGTGATCATTTAAAAAATAATAATATTGAACAAAACTCAATAATGACTGATATTTTTGCCTTTATCATAATTTCAAATATGGATTCTAATTTTTTTTTTTTTTTAAAATCAGATTCTAACTATTTTTAAATATACTATTATATCGTTAATATTTGATTACATATATAACTAAAATGGGAGTATATATGTACAGAAATAGTATGATTCAAAGATTGCTCAACTGTCTTTGAAATGATAATGTAAAAAAAAAAAAAATTAATAAATTGATAACAGAATCTATCAACTGCAGACAAACGTCTAAAATCTAAATCTGTGTTATTTATTAAATTAATTAATTAATAATTAACATTTTTTTCTGCTTCACAAGCTTTTACTTAGATTCGCGTTTCTTTATACTCACATGCGGTCCTGCTCCTCCATGACTTTCTTCAGCCCGTGTCTATAAATAAACAACACAAATTAACAAGCTTTAGCTTGTCTTTTAAAAATCAATTAAAATAAATTTGCAAGCTTAAATGAGTTTCCTACTTAATATTTCTCTTTTACATTATTTTTTAGTCTATGGTTAATTTTTTGTAAAGTAAAAGTTTAGATAAATTATATTTATATTTTTTTTACAAAGATATGTACATCAAATAAAAATAAATAAATGACTTTATCGACATGATTAAATAAAATATAAAAGAAAAAAAAGAAAAGTTGGTCTAAAAAAGCTAATGGATTCGCTATTCTGTTTTATTCCTTTGGTAGTCACCAAATACACAAAAGAAATTCCGTTAATTCTCAAAAAATAAATACTATTAATTATCATTATTTAATTTATTTGACATATATGTATGGATACATACAAATAATTAGTAAGTTTTTGTCATTTGCACAATGAAAATCCAACAATAACAGTATATTGTAGCATTTTCTCAACCAAAAGAAAACAAATAAAACGGAAAGTTTGACTCACCAAGCTAATACATTTCTGTTTATTTCTTTCATTTTTTTAGCCATTCACCAGATATTTATTTCCAAAAATTAAAAATATTTCTTTTTCATGTTGAGAAGTCGTCTCGTCGTTTAAGTTGGATGGTTAGGTATTGCTCCTACTGCATTTGTGGTGTTTTTCTAAAACTATTTTTCCGTACGTCTAATAAATAATAATATTGAATGCTTATAAAAGAATTAACTGGTCATGGCACTTGCATTGTTTCTTAATCTTTGCTAAAATAATCATTAATGAAACAAAAAAAAAAAAAATTGGAAAAAGAATAAAAAAAAAGACTCCACATCATAGCATAAGTATTCTCCATGATCCATCTGCACTCCTTGACGAATGCAAAAACTAAAATGGAAACGTGGAATAGGAATAGCCCACAGACTCTGCCTTTTATAAATACTAAAATAGTAGCCTTCTTTAAATAGAAAATTTCTCTCTGCCGTCAACCTTCCTCTAACTATGGACTCATTTCACGTGTTAGTGGACATTGTTAATTATTAATTATTAATTAACACTTATTAATCTACCAATTAATTAATATTAGTGTGGCCCATTTTTTTGGGTCACTTAGTCTCGAGTTAATTGGAAATTTGGAATTACACAGCTTTTAATACCCCATCAGTTGATGACGAGGAGAATGACGTTTTATAATTGGTAACTTCAAGGTAATTTCTTTCATTTTTGTTTTTAATCAAATCTGTGATTTTTTATTTTCTGTTTAAATAATAATTTCACATGTCCAAGTTGTACTTTATAATATTATTTTTTAATATAAAAAAGATCAATAATAGAGAGGAAGTGTGAGGGGTTTTGATTTTGTATTGGTTAGTATTGGGAATCAAAACTAGAATAGATATAATGGTTTCTTTAAAATTTAGAACCGAAATCAGATTTAATATCTTATTCTAGTTTTAATTCGGTTTTTGTTTTGAGTCTAACTACAAATGAAATATGCATTTTTACGAATAAAATTTTTTTTTTATGATTTTAGTTTTAACGAGAAAAATTAAAACTAAATCCGCATTTAAATTTTTTTTAATTATCATTTCATTTACTTTAAATTATTTATTTACCGGTTTCAGGTTTCAATTTTGATGTAAAGCACAGCAAGGTATGCATAGTCTTATTATGTAGTAAATATAATCCTCTTCACTAAATAGATAGTGACAATGTTATGATTATTAATAGACTATACAATTTTGAACAAAATGAATTTTTATACAATTCATTAATTATTATAAAAAATGGTCAATGGACTTGATAATTGATTAAAATAATATATTCAATTATTATTATAAAATAAATTTGATTGTTAAGTAATGAATTTTTTTTTGGTTAAAAAAATGATTTAAGATTTATTTCTGTATATTATAGTTGTAGGACAATGGGATGATCATACTTGACGTTCCCTCATTACCTTTAACAAAATGGTTATTTTAATACGTTGAATCAAGTGATAGATTATGCGCATTGAATTTCAATCTAATTGATCTTAACAAATGAGGAAATATAATCACTTGTAATTGATTTGTTTTAATTACCTATGTTTGTTTTTAATACATTTATAGTATGTTTGATTTGATCTGCCATCTCACCTCCCAAAATCACATGATGATGCATATCTTTTTCTTTACAAGAGTTTTTTATTTTTTAAGATAATAAAAAATAAATGTAGTTGTTTATTTTAATTTTATTAAATTTGCTTTATTGAACTTAAAAAAGTTCGTAATATTCAAATTCTTTGACTTTGTGCTATTTTAATTGTACACCAAGAATTAATTTAGTGGGTACAATCCCTATGTAAAGTACGAAACCCTTACTTAATTTGGTTTAAAAAAATTGTAATTTAAAACTACTTTTAAAATGAAATTTAATATTTTTTATTTAAATATTATTGTCTGAATTTTTTTATGAGTACAATATATCTAAAAACAGTTTGAATTTTTTTACAAAATTAATTATTTGAATTATATTTTATTATTAATTATTTTTAGTAATCATTTGTAACTTATGAAATTTAAAATGTTTATTTTTTATAAACTGTTACTTAAATCTTTAAAATTACATAAAAATTTATATTGTCAAAAGAGAACAAATAACAAATAATCTTTTTATTACTGAAAAAAAATTTGAAAATCTGATGTAAAACATAAACTTAATAATATTTTTCTAATTAATAAACAAAAAGTTAACAATACATTAAATCAAATTCGTATAAAGAAAATTAAAACTCTTATAAAGATTTATAAAAGAAAAAAGGTGAATGTATAATCATTAATTTATTTGGTTGTAATATTAGTTTCTATTTCATCAGTTATAAGTAAGAGGTATTTTAAATATAAATTTTAATCATTTATATAATAAAGCAAAATATAATTTTATAAATGATTAGCATGAAAAAAATCCATCTGTCCACCATTATTAATATTATTAAAATTTTAACATATCATTTTAATTTAATTATTATTGTAATTTTCAAACAATGTGTTGCACGAAAATATAAAAGTAATATTGAAATGGATTCTTATCTTATGGGTATTGGTTGAAGAAAGTTGTGTAGATTACTGTAAGTGAAAAGAAGATAATAAAATTGCCTGATTTAGAACAACATCCTACCATTGCGGCACTAAAACGCAAGCTATGGTAAAACAATAAACTGCAAAACACAAAGCATGGCATCTCCTTTTTTTTTTCCCTTTTAATTTTGCTTTTACCATTCATTGTATCTAATTCATTGTATCCACATCTACATATCATCATATTAAGCTTTTCCACATGGATAAAATGACACTAATCAAGAGATTCCTTTATATTAATAAAATTATTTTATTAATTTTTTTTTATAATAATACGGTGACTGTTAATTATATATAAAACCAATCAATTTAATAATTGTTAATTATTTGTATAATTTGGACATTTTATCTGTAAGTTATCACAAATAGTTTTATTTACATATAATTTTTTATTGATTAAGTGTATTGTACTATGCAAATATTTTCCTTAATGTTTTACCTAAAAAAACTTTTATTATCAGAGGCTTTGGAAATTGCAAGCCAACAATTAATCTAATAATATGTGTATTTGACATAGGCCATGAGATTAATTTCTCTCCTTTAAAAAAAGTCAATAAAATGAGAAGTTTTTTATATTAAAACTAAATAATTTATTTATATTTGTATAAAAATTAAAAAATATTCTTAATTAAGAAATACATATTTTGAAAAATTGTATATATTTTTAAATATGATGCTGATTAGAAAAAAAAAATATTCTTTTTTTTTTTATTTAAAAAAGGATTACATTTAAAACTTATATGAATAACCAAATTTTAATAGAGAAACAAATAAGTATTATTTGAATTCATTAAAAAAAAGTCTTATTGAATTAATTAGTATGAAATTAAGTCACCCGCACAAAAAAATTCTAATATCTATATAAAAAAATCATCAATTCACCTCATTAATAATTGAAGTAATGGGCAATACACTAAAGTAGAGAAAACCTTTCCCATTTATATATCATAATTAAATTAAATAAAAAATTAAACGTGGAATTTTCAAAATCAGCTATTTAATTTAGATATGCTTTCATATGCTACGCATAAATTTGTCAGTCTATATAAATTTTTAACTTTGACTATTAAGTTATTTAGAAAATAGTAAAATCCATTTAAATAATTTATTAGTAATAATTGAAAATTAATATTTAAATTAAATAATTATTTATTAATAAAAGTTAATATAAATTTTAAATTAAATTATTATTTATATAAAATAAAATTACACATATTTTCTATAAATTTATATAGTCATATTAGTTTAAATTATTATAACTCATTTACTGTCGGTATTATAATATTTGTAAATTATTTGGATGACATTAAACTGTTGAATAAATTTTAAATTATGAAATGAATAAATAATAAATTATATTATATTAAAATATTAAATTTTATTTTTTTTAAATTACATTATTCATTTTATAACTTAAATAGATAAAACAATTTTTCATGCATATCAACGATCTAAATAATTGAGATTCACTAATTTTTATTATCGAAAAGTAAGAATTTTCACTATAAAAGAAGTTGAAAAATCTAATTTGGAAGAAAAAAGTATTATTGAAAGACATTATTTTACCAAACAAAAGTTGAATAAAACCCTTTCAACATTTATATTTGCTATTCAAAAAATTGAAAAACTATTAAAGTAGAAAATCAAATTGATTAATGTTCACTAATCAAGAAGCAAGAAAGTGATGGTCATCACGCATTTCAAGTGATAAGTAAAAATTTGGGGAAAAAAAAGATTTTCAACCTCTAAACACAAATAATTTTATTTTACATTAATTAACTTTACAGCCTATATACAACAAAACAAACCACCCGTTTCGTAACCCAACAACCATCACATGCCTTGTAGAAAAAGCAAACAAACCTGATTTCGTCATAACACGAGGGCTTTTATCGTCATTATTCTTATCATATTCCGTTTAACCAATCCACGAATTACTTACTAGTTTTGCCTCAAAAATGTTGTACAAAATCAACACAATGCCCCCCCAGTTTACTAACATGCGCCTCATGTTATAAAAGGATACACCGCCGTTGATACCTACGTGTCGCAACGGCTTTTGTGCTATATTTTACGTGTGCTCTCCATACAAAAGGTGCGCATTCACCCACGCTGCGTCTGTTAGCTTCCCTCCCATTTGCTACAATATATTTCCATTATTTCAATTCGATAATCCAACGATTCTTTTCTTTCTCCTCTCACTCGCTCTTATATACTATTTTATTGTTTTTTTTTCTTATATACTACACACGCAGAGCATTCCTCGCTTCTCTTTGATCCTTTCTCTTTCATCCTACCCTTCCACCGCCTACATTTTGCAAATACCAGTTTCGTCCTTCTCCTTCTCCTTCAACCGCCCTCGTCGGAACTTATTATCAGCATCTGAAGCCAGGCTAGCTTGCTCCTTTCTCAAGCTTTGAATTAGTATTACTATATCGTTAACTTCACTGAATTTGTTGAATTTTCGCTCCATTTTCTGGATTGAACGGTCAAACTGGTGTTTTTTTTTTCAATTTCCAGTTTTGAATCTGAACGTGATCTGAGTATTTTCTCTCTTGTGTTTGTTTTGAGAGAAAAAGAGTGTCATCAAAAGCGAGCGCTAGTACGTGTGCTCGTGCGGTTATTTTTTGTTTACTTTTTCCTTCTTTCTCCTTTTGTAACGCGGTGAGGTCCGTGAAGAAATGCCTCACAGAACGACTTACTTCTTCCCGAGGCAATTTCCGGATCGGTCAGGATGCGATGCATCTTCTAAGGAGTTGTTTAATCACGAGAAGAATAAGTTAATCAAAGAAACTTTTAACGTCGAAAATGACCAGCGAAAAGACTTTTCTACTACAGCTGGAAAGATCACATCACCGACCCGAACTCCAACGACTACAAGTAGTACTGCCGTACCAACTCCAGTATCTGATCTCTTCACTAGCAAGGATGACGAGAAGTACCATCATAAGACCAAAAACCAATTTGCTGATGATGATAAGTATCAAAAGAAGAAAAACCAAATTGCTGCGTTTTATGATTGGTTATCCGATAAAAAACCCGACAGATCCGCTTCTCATGTCAAGTTGCAAAGGCTACGGTATGATGACGGCGATCGTCAGCTCTTGCTTTCACCGGAGCATTTACCGCCTCAGCCTGAGCATGAGGTGATTTCGGTTCCTCAACCGGAATCGGACGTGATTTCCGAGATTATTAAAGAAAGGGTTGTTGACCGTAACTTTGACCGCCAGGTGTCGTTGCCTAGATTATCGAGCGGGAGTAGTTATGCTGGAAGCTTGTTTTCTGGAGCTACATTGGATGGCAACTTTTTCAACGATGTCAAAGATACTGCAGGGACCTCCGCGAGGCAGGAAATGGTGCTTGTGCAGCCGCCGGCGCCGGCGGCGAAGGATGGAGGGAGGAGTGATAATGAAAAGGTGGCGGAAAGGACTACAGAGACTTATTATTTGCAACTGGCTTTGGCTAAAAGGCTTAGTTTTCAATCTGGTCTTGCAAGTGAGCTTGTGCTTTTGCAGGATAGCGGACCTGAGATCTCCTTTGACGCAGAAACAGTATCTTATCGTCTTTGGGTGCGTATGACTACCTCTCGTATTTCCATTTCATTGCCAAATCAATAACAATATGTCAATCGGACAATATTATTATTGGTCATATTTGGATAGCTTTCATTTTGAAGGTTCAACATGGTGAATACTGAATAGCAAAGGCCATGGTCTTTTATCTCTGAAGATATATTTGTTTCTCGTCGTTTACTCGTGCATTGGTTGATGCTCTTGTTTCTTTCAGGTCAATGGATGCTTGTCTTACAGTGACAGAATAACAGATGGATTCTATAATATTCTCGGGATGAATCCATATCTTTGGGTGATGTGCAGTGATGAAGATGAAGGGAGACAGTTGCCACCTTTGATGTCCCTTAAACAAATTGAACCGAGCGACACATCAATGGAAGTGGTTCTCGTTGATGGCCGTGGCGACGCACGCCTTAAGGAGCTTGAGAATAAAGCTCATGAGCTGTATTGTGCCTCCGAAAATACGTTGATGCTAGTGGAGAAACTGGGGAAACTCGTTGCTATTTGCATGGGGTAAGTTTCAGCAATTATCCTCCGCTCATCAATTTGATGCTTCTGTACATGTCTCTTCATTTTCTCTTCAATTAAAATTCCAGAGGAACTTTCCCCGTGGAGCATGGTGATCTTCATAATCGCTGGACTGCGGTTAGCAGGAAATCGAAGGACTTCCATAACTGTATTGTGATTCCAATTGGTAGCGTATCCACGGGACTCTGTAGGCATCGCGCAATTCTTTTCAAGGTGACAAGTCCGTTCTTTCGGTTTTCTTCTGCAAATTATATTGGTAACATATTTCGGTACTTCCCGCGAGTTGATTTGTTCACGATCGTCATTAATCTAATAGTAATAAGAGTAGTAGTAAGTTATTAATAATAATAATAATAGTAAGAATACTGTTGTGTCAATAGCGTCTGGTTCAGGGGCTGTAGCCTTTCTTGTGGGAACCAGGCAATTTTTGTTAACGTGTTCTGATCGATGTCCATGGATATCGGTGGCAGAATAAGCTGCCTACATTTTCTGATGTTCTGTTTGATATCGGTGGCAGAATAAGTCATATTCGTTATATATTTTTTGTTCCTCAAGATGGCATTGGCTTATAAGCTTTTAACATTCGTGATATTTTCACTTCTGAAAGTATATTGTACCCTTCATGTGTATCAAACTATAGATTTCTATAGACATTTGCTTATTTGATTCTTCTAGGCTTTAATAAAAAAAAAGTAATAATCGTCATGGAATTTAGATAGCTAATGGCAATATTTTTTTTTTTTGGAATTTGCAGAAATTGGCAGATTACATTGGTTTGCCATGTCGGATAGCTCGGGGGTGCAAGTATTGTGTGGCAGACCATAGGTCTTCATGCCTTGTCAAAATTGAGGACGACAGACAGTTGCCAAGGTTCGATAAATGATGTTTAATTAGCCATCCAAAGTAAAGGTCAAAATAAAAAAGAAATGCAAATTTACTATATCTGTTTTAGTTTACGGGGACGGATAGTAGATCCATTGGGCCAATTTGCACATAATCCAATTTCGATATATACGAGATATGTTGTTGATGTTCGGTTGGATAACTTTCTCATGAGTTTTCTTTCCCGTTGATGTGTTCAAATGGTGTTTTCATTGCCAACGCTATGGTTCAGTACACTTTAGTTTCTTATGGCTAATTATAACCTTTGCACATTTCTCCTGGCTTATAATTTTTACCAATTTGCTCCACGGCATGTACATTGTATTTGTTAGTTCAATTAAATATTATAACTAGCTAAGTAACTCCAAATTTATAATACGCTACAGGTCTAGCAGAATAATATTAAAACTTAAAACTTACCTACCTTCTGGTTGTCTCTTTTCCTTAAAACTTTTTCTTCTTCATACATGTATATCTTTTTTTTTTTTTTTTAAAACAGGGAATATGTAGTTGATCTTGTTGGGCAGCCAGGAAATCTCCATGGTCCAGATTCCACAATCAACGGAGGATTCATATCTTCTATTCCTTCACCGTTTCATAGTACTCATATAGAAGAGTTCCAATATCCTTATATGAATGCTGCAACTTGTCAGATTGTAGGCTCAAAGCATTCATGTGCTTTTCCTGGAATTTCTCAACATTCAGGTATTTTAAGCCTATACAGTTAATAATTAATTTTATACCACCTAATACATAAAAGAGCGAAAAGAATTGGGAATTATGTGTTACTCTAGTTAATTTTCAGGATGTTGGATAGTATTGTGCATGTCTAGCACTCTTATTTGAAGCTGATTATCTGTATGGACAATAATACTCAAACTCTTGCAGGCAGGGAACAAGGCAAGCGACAAACAAGGGGGAATCTCTTGTTCTCTTCATACATTCAAGTTGATCAGGACTCTTTTGACAATGTTTCATCTAAGAGATCTTCAGATTTAACTAAAAATGTGGAACCTACTGGGGTGGCTGCGTCATCAGTTCATGGAAGTTCTAGCTTTGAAGCAGACCAAGTTGCTAGAGAACAAACTTACAAAAAAGAGATTCTGGTGTCTGGAGGTCCTAAACTCAACAATTCTGGCAAGCAAAACAAAGTGAACTTACCATCTCAATCTGTGAAAGAACACTCTGCAGCCATCCCACAATATGTGAATCTTGAACCTTCACTTGCTATGGACTGGTTTGAGATCCCATGGGACGAATTACATATAAAGGAGCGTGTTGGAGCTGGTACATCCTTTTCTATATCTCTATGTGCCATTTCATTTTCAAGTGCTAGAGTAGAAACTACTCCAGTTTGAAGGCAATATTAGCCAAGTGTTATATCATTGCTTTGTCCTTTCAGGTTCATTTGGGACAGTTCATTGTGCAGAGTGGCATGGATCGGTTAGTATATAAACCTGAAAGTCTGAAACTAAATTAACCTTCTACAGAATCTTTACAGTCTAGCTCAAAGTTTGATTTTCATTACTGATCGGCATTCTGTAATGGAACTTGGGTTTTTCATTTTCTTTGTTTCTGGTTTGAGCTTGGCTGAGTTGAGATTGCATATTTTGAGTTTCTGCTAGGAATAGTAATTGGTTCAATTTCAGAGTTTCTGCACTTGACCTTGTAGTCTGCCTTACCAGATCTAGCCTTAGATCTACTTTATAGATCTAAAGCTTCACATTTTCTTTTTCATTGATATTACATTCCCAACACCAGTCGTCCCAGCAGAGGATTTACTCGTGCAATTCTTCTTGTCATAGAAACTTGATCTGTTAAGAGTATACGAACATGTCATTGTGTCCTCATGCTTGCTTGCTTTTTTCCATTCTTTTTGGTGTTCTCCAACCTAGCATCAGTTTCACTGTTATTGTCTTGAAGTAAGAAACTAAACTACTTGGGGTTTTCTTTCCTGTTCTGAATGTCATATTATGCATTTCATTGTATTTGCTTGGGATGCTGTAAAGTGTAAACTTATCCCTTCTTTTCCTACTAAGGTTATTGTCATCCACACTGTGTAGCTAATAATTATTATGTTCTTTGACAATGCAGGATGTTGCTGTCAAGGTTTTAACCATCCAAGATTTTCATGATGATCAAATGAGGGAGTTCTTAAGAGAGGTAGGTCCTTGTTTGCTCCCTCCTTTAGCAGAAAAGATTAATAGTTAGATCTCCCACCATTTTTTTTTCTTGGACAAATAATAGTGCACTGAAATCAAAGTTCTAATCCATTTTTCTTTAGGTTGCAATAATGAAACGTGTTCGCCATCCAAATGTAGTTCTCTTCATGGGTGCTGTAACAAAACGTCCTCATCTGTCAATTGTGACCGAGTACCTACCCAGGTATATCATAAACTTTACTCTGTTCACTAGCACAGGCAACTTGATGCCTAACTCTTCTTTTGGAACAGGGGTAGTCTATACCGCCTCATGCATAGGCCAACTGCTGGGGAAATGCTAGATCAGAGGAGGCGGTTACGTATGGCATTGGACGTGGTCTGTGATATTGATTATGGTTGTTCTGTTTTTAATTGACTTGTAATTTTTGATTAGCTAATATTGATTTTGCTTACTGATTGCAGGCCAAGGGCATCAATTACCTTCATTGTCTGAACCCTCCTGTTGTTCATTGGGACCTCAAATCTCCAAATTTGTTGGTGGACAAAAATTGGACTGTGAAAGTAAGAATTCAAACCTATTCCATTTGTTTTTCTTCTGGCTGCTGTACGTATAAATAACTCACATTGTGTTGTCAGGTGTGTGACTTTGGGCTGTCTAGGTTTAAAATGAACACGTTCATATCATCAAAATCAGTAGCTGGAACGGTAAGTAATCTCCTCATTTTCTTATGGCTGAGTATCATATTTTGGTACAATAGCTAGATGATATGAATAAGTTTTCCTGGTTTGTGTGAACCCAAAAGCTGTCGTTTCAGCAACTTTTTTGACAAAAATATATAAAAAATCTAAACGTTGGGAACCCCATCAACTGTCTATCTGCTTGCATTGTTGAGTGTTCTAAGTCCCATTAATCATCACTAGGTACTTTCTTGCTAATTTCTTTTGTGCTGCTGTCCACTTCACAAAATGCCAGTCAATACATGCGAACTCTTTTACTTAAATCCATAGAAAGTCAGATATTCATAATATCTTGCAGGTTGAAAGTTTACTTCGCAGTGCATCAATCAGCGTGTAACTCTCTTGCTTTTATTTTCAGCCCGAGTGGATGGCTCCGGAATTTCTCCGTGGAGAGCCCTCAAATGAGAAATCTGATGTCTATAGTTTTGGAGTCATCCTATGGGAGCTTGTCACCATGCAACAGCCTTGGAATGGACTTAGTCCTGCACAGGTATAACCAATAAGCATTTGAGATCTTGATTTAATCTGTTCTCTGTTAGCTAATTTCTCACTTTCCACTGCTTATCTTAATATCATCATCATCCATCTCTGAAAATATCTTGTTGGTCTTGTAAAATATTCATGCACAGAGATTACTGTATTATATTGTTGTTGCTGTGTACTGCAGTTCTTATTATGCTAACTTGTGTGTTATATGGTGTGATGTTTCAGGTAGTTGGAGCAGTAGCTTTCCAGAATAGAAGGCTTGCAATACCACCAAATACCTCCCCGGCATTGACTTCTCTTATGGAATCTTGTTGGGCCGAGTAAGTGTATTCGAATCTCATGTATATTCCATTGCTACTACCACAAATATATGCTCAGTTGAGGGTTTTCTTTAATATTTCTTTGGCACATTAGTGCATCTCTTTGCATATGCAATTATTTATTTGCCCTTATTTGTTTAAAAGGTCGCTTTGCAAGAATAAGCATTAGTTAAGTACACTGAAATATATTATCAGTTTCAACTAATAAAAAACATTAGTTAGACTGCGCTTCAGTCAAAATTTTATCCAAATGCACTCTGCTAGGACACTTGGATGGAAAATTAACAATACATAAGAGTATAATTTTAACACTGTATGATTGCGAACAATAGCTTGCTTTACATTTGTGCTATGATATTCCTTTTGTGGCTAAGCATTAGGTGCTGTAATTGTGTTGTACTGTCATTTTTTAGTTGGAGTTTGGATGGCAAAAAAAAAAAAATTCTGCAACTTGGTTTCTATGAGAATTGGAAAGATACTCTTAGTTGATAAAGTATGTATTCTATTTCCCAAAGCTTGTTTCATTTTGTGACAGTGAACCATCCCAGCGCCCATCTTTCGGTAAAATTGTAGAGACATTGAAGAAATTGCAGAAATCTCCAATCCAGATGATACAGATGGGCGGGAAATAGAAAGTGTACATCCACCAAAGATGGTTGGAAATTTATGTGGAATGTTTTGGTGATGCACATCTAGTTTGAAGACTTGTTGACTCTAGCAATTAGTAACCGGGGCGACAACTAGACTTTTGTGCTACTAACAGACTCTTTTGAATTCCCAGCAACTGTAGATTTGTTGCATATCTAATCCATTTGGAAGGCAGCGGTAGAAGTCAGTAGAAGTGGAACCTGCAGTTATAAAATGCAGAGGAAGTTCCATCTGTATTTGTAAAGGGTTTTCTATGAGAAGCCTTTCTGGAAATAAAGCTATATGTTCCTGTGAATACCGGGAATATAACAGAATTCTGGATCTACTTCTAAATGTATATTTTGCTTGTGATGATGCAATTCTGAGCTGTAATGAGGGAATGTCCTCGTAGATGATGCTCTAATTTCAATGTAATAATAACCAAACTCCCGTATATATATTAATTTGAATCAAGCGCAAGTTATCAGCAGATAAGATGAGAGTTATTTGTGTAAATTTTGAGTGTTGTCGAAAAGGAAGCTGATTAGAGGTATTATAATGTAGTTAAATTTTATCAGCTGGTATTTAGGATCTCATGTTTTACTCTTTCGTTGCTTCCAAAAGGACTGAAAATTATAGTCTTCTTATTGGTTCCTTTCTGAATAATAAATCAAAGCCTGGAGGATAATGACTTTTACAATGTTTTATATAAAAAATAGTTTGGTTTATATTGTTGACCAATTGTTCTTGTGACGGCGAAAGAATGGAGTTCACTTTATATGGTTCAAAAATAAATAAAAAGCATCGTCAAATAGCATGATTGAATATCTTGGATTCACAAAGGAGTCGAATGCACTTCAAGGATATATAACCATGTTATGCAACCTGCAAAACGAGCTCAGAAATTGGTTGTGTTAAAACTTTCACTCACGATTTGGGTTCATTTGGTTTATTAACGACTTTGATGATTTGGGTTAATTTATAAATCTACCTTCACGCTTGTACTTGTACATGATGTAAAATTCTGAATTAAATTCTAAAATTACAGGCACATTGGGAATTAACTTGTAGTGTAATGTAATTTTCCAAGTATTATTAATTTGAATTTCTGAAATTTGAGAATTATAGATTTTGACGGAGGCAATACGATGTCTTTCGATCTTTTCCCTTTTCAGCATTTGGTCATCTAACGCAAGTCAAACACGGCGGCCAACACCCGTAGTCCCCAAAAAGCATAAATCGTCAACGCAAGCGTCCCCCCTATATCAATAATATTCAATTCCAATTCTTCTTCCACACAACTCGATCAAAATCAAATTGTAATTTCTTCTTCATCTTCTGAGATATAATGATCGCCGATATCCTTTTACAAGTGTTCTTGATCCTAATAGGAGCATTTTTCTATCTCTATATTCACGAAATTCCTCAGAAAGCTCTTGCCAAATTCCGTGAGTATCGTAGCCGTCCCGGCGTTGAAGCCAAGCGTCACTTTGTCCGCGGTGCTCAGATTCTATCCCAGGCTGGATCTCCTCAGAACTCTCACTCTTCTGCTGTCTCCTTAGCCAAAAAGGCTGAAGAAGAAGCAGATAAAGCCATCTACCTCAATCCTAAAGACGCCGCTGTTCATATACTAAAAGCTTTGTCCCTCGATCTTCAAGGATTCAAGTCCTCCGCCCTTGACTCGCTCGATGTCGCTCTTTCTCCGCTCGCTGTAAATTCGTTGACCGAGTGTGAGAAAGGAGACGCTCTGTTCAAGAGAGCTGAGTTAGTGATGGGAATGAATCGGAGCGAGCGGGTTGACTCGGCGATTCTGGACCTGACTCAGGCTGTCAAATTGAATAAGGAAAATGCAAATGCCTTCTGTTTGTTAGGCCAGTGCTACGAGGCGAAGAAGATGAAAGAGGAAGCCGTAAGTGCTTATGAGGAAGCTTTGAAATTGCAGCCTCAGCTTGCTTCAGCTAAAGCTGCCATTGAAAGGTTGAGTTCTTAGTTCAAACACGCTTGTATTTTACTGTATGCATGCATAGTTTAGATGCAAATTTGGTTTCAATTTTATTGATGTTATTTTTATTTCCCAGTTTCATGGAAAACTCATTAAATTGACTTTTGGGCGCAATAAAAATGAGTTTATATTTGAAACTATTGCTTATTGATGGGAGAAGAAGTAAATGAAAATTCAAGAAACTGGCATTTCAGAACTAATTTAAGATGGATGATGACAGGATGAAGGGAAAAAAAATCATTTTTCCCCTAAAAAATTGGCATTGTAATTGGGGGGAAGAAAGGATTCTCTTAAAAAAGCCACCAAAAAATAATCGAACAATTAGAAATAGTCATATATGACTTTTTAAGGTCAACAAATAAACCTAGTGATTTATTTTTTAGGAAAATACACTTGACATATTCATTAATTAAATTCAAATACAGCATGTTCAGTACAGACATGAGGAATGTCTTCCATCCATATCTACTCCTCCAAATCTAAATTAAAGGAGTAGTTATCTTAAGTGATGGGTCGCCATATTAGCAGAAATAATTTCGAAAGTAGGAAAGTCCTCTAGTGCTTCAAATAAATTGAGCAATCTATTGCCAAAATTGCTAGTTGGTATACACTTTTGCTGAAAACGCTGGACTAAAATTAGGGAGTCTGTTTGAAGCTGGATGTGGCTGAAAACGGTGGACTAAAAAGTCTTGCCACTAGAACTAGGAATATCTCCTGCCGATATGTCCATAGCTAGATGATAAGCGGACTTAACCTGACTTCCAAATTTATTATAGCACCAAGATAGCACATCTTCAGTTCTTCTGCTCAAAGGGATAAATACCATCAGCTCTGCTTCCTCTTGTTCAAAAAGGTCCCTTGCTATCTCTATATCCCATCTATAACCGTCCGGTTGAAGTAGATGGCTTATTATTTGAACTCCAGTGTTGTCTAGCCTTCTTAATCGAACTTTGAAGTTTGAAATACTTGGTAGCCAATTGTCCCCCATACCCAAATAGATTCACCTTTTCCAATTATCCACCTTAAACCTTCCTTCGCTAGCCAAGAAGCTTTATGAATACTTTGCCAAGCATAGCTCGACCTATAGCCCATTGTGGAAGAAAGAAAAGACGATCTTGGGTGATATCTAGCTTTATACAATTTTGGCAAAGTGCAGTTGGGGTTTTTAGCTAATCTCCAAGCTTGTTTAACTAATAGAGCTTGATTGAAGGCATACAAATTCTTGAATATGAGACCACCTCTCTCTTTAGGGACACAAAGTTTGTTCCAAGAACACCAAGGCATACAAATGCCGACGGGAAGTATAGCCTGTTATAGCTGTCGGCCTCATGAACCACAAATGGTTATATCGACGGCAGCTGGGTAATTTTCGTGAGCAAGATGAAGATTAATGTAAAAAATCTCATTCAGCCCTCAATTTTTGAAAAATTGCATACTAATCCTTAAAATTCTTAGACTTTAACAAATAGATCCTAAAAGATATGAGAAAATATAAGAAAACAAATTTATTTACATATGTTTGTTAAGAAAATAAATTTAGTTATTTTTTTTTAAGAAAATAAAAAGAAAGAAATTTATTTTCTTTCATTTGATTTAGAAAATAAGTGTAAATAAATTTATTTACTAGCATCTGTTAAAAGGAAATAAATTTATTTTTCAACAAGAGGTGGCTAGAAGTGTAAAGAAATAAAAAAAAATAAATTTGTTTTCTGATATCCGACGACCAGAGATGATAGTAGGAACGAAATAAAAGTAAATAAAGTTATCTATCAACTATGTTTAGATATAAAATATTTGAAAAAAAATAAAAGAAAATAAATTTATTTCTAAAAAAAATAATTATAATTTAAATAAGTGTATGCTTATAAAAATAAAAATTGCTATAAAAATAACAAGAGTTTAAAATGAATTTTAATTAAACTGTTGCATTTACTAGAATTTCCTTTAAAACAAATCCAAATTAAATAATGAGACCTCAAAAAACTGAAAAGGAATTGGACCGAATTTTGTAATTTGGTTACTTTTTCGTGGTGCCCACATGAACTAGCGGTGTGGATCCTCTTAACCATTAGCCTCGCCGATGCGATCTTACAGTAGGTATCATTATTTTTGAAAAAGAAAGTAAAGGGTTGAGCCACTTGCCTCGCTCGCGATTCGTCAAGCTTAGCCCCTGCCTCGCCTGGCGTGCAAAGAAAGCAGAAATTGAATTGCAGCGAAAACTCTAAGTGAATCATTCTAAATCCGCATTCAGTCTAATGCGAATTTCTAGGTTCTGATCTTTTATTTATTCTCTGCATTCAGATACTAGTGGTGCTTTACAATATGTTTTGTAGCGATAACAAGCACGATGATCAGGTAATTGTCGAATTTATCTATTCTATTGCTTTGTCTTATAATGGTTGAATCTGCTTCAAAATTTCTAGTTTGATTAAATTGGCCTAATTTTGTCGATATATGTAGAGTTCCAGATTTAACTTAAAATGTTGTATTTTAAACAGTTTTTGTTCATTTTAATCATCGTGATTTTGCAATTTTCTATCAGCTTTGTGAACTTATGAGTATGGTAGTGTGTTTAGGTCCTGATTGATTCTGGATTACAAAGCGGCTCAAATGGCAAAGTAGTTGAGTCTCCTTTAACTATAAATATAGGCACTTGTAGCGCTAGATGGAAAAATTTACGAGCTGCTAGGACGAATGCTAGTGTTTCTCAGTTACAACCTGGGCTTACAGAGGCATCTGATAAAATGGTGGGTTCAAATGTATCTTCATCCGGCACTACTATTCCGGCGGGAAGGAAAAGAAAACCATGGACACAAGTAGAGGATTTGGAACTGGTTGTTGCTGAGGATAGATATGGTGAAGGGAGTTTGGAAAATATATTTGCAAGCAAATTGAACTTGGATAGAACTACTTTGCAGATAACTCAGGTTGGTTTCCTTTTATCAGATCACATTCGCTTGATTTGAAATTTTCAATTTCAATCTCGTTATGCACTGGTTTAATTTCTTTTGTATTGAAGGTTGAAAGGTCATTTGATTGGAGCATACACCCTGTTTACTTTTTACAGTGTGTTGGAGCTCTGCTCCATATTGTTTAGACTTTTAGATTTTTTCATGGGGAACAAGTTCTTTTGCATCATTTACATATGTACCTTGGTAGGAGCAGCGCCATTATGGTTTCTACTTCTGACTAGTTCTAGCTTGGTCAGTATGTCTGGGTTTTGCCCATTTTTCAGGATCGAAATCCTGACAGCATAAGTTCTCATTTGTGCCTGTCAATTTTTTCTTCTATTATGAGTTACATGAATACTATGACATTGATGCTTTCATTAATATGAATTTGTGATCATCCTTATCACTGCTGTTTCCTTTGCCCTTCGTGTTAAACTTCAAAAGAAATCTTTTGGTATTTGTTGAGGCTAGAATGATCCATCTCTAATGCAATTACCCAAATCCTTTTAGGCTTTTCTTTTTTCACCCACTAACTTTCTTAGTTTATTTCAGAGATTGGCCATCCTTAAGAAGTGCCATGCCAAATTAAATCCAGGAGGGAAGCTTTCTGCTGCATACTTCACTGAGAGACAACTAGCAAAATTTAGAGGAATGCAATTATCTGATAGGTCATCAATAAACTATAAATTTAATAATAGTTCTGGTAATTCTCTTCTCCATCTGATGTTATTTTAAGGAAATAAAGTGCATAAAATGTGACCAATATTTATGATTTATCATTACTGTTTATCTAATCTTATGTGCTGAATTGAAATGATTATTGGTGCAAGTGAAGCTTCACCTGCCCAACTTCTGTCTTAGAGCTCCCTTACAACAGAGTCATCTTTAATGGAATTTTTGGGTTTTGCAGACAACTCTCAAGCAAATGTGAAGAAACCAGTGAGTATATTAGTTGCTCAGTCACTCAAGCTAGCATACGGAATTTCACTCTCGTCTAGCATAGGTGGTGGTTTGATGAAATCAGCTCACCCTAGAACTGTTTGCACCTGTCCCGCTTTAAAGAAAGATTGCTCACTGGAAACTCAGTATGCTCCATCAACGTCAAAGCAAAAAACGCTCGAGATTTTGTTACAAGATCATTTGCAAATCCAAGAAAATGAAGTTCCCATCTCAGAAGAGAGACCTAGAAAGCAAGCTGAAGAAGCAAAAGAAGCCTTGCCAAAGCAAGGTGCAGAATTGAATGTTGTGCAGTCCTGTATTGCTTCCCTAAGATTGGAGGTGCCTGAAAAGTGACAAGGCGAAGGGGTTGTGAAGTAGGTTAAAAGCCAAAGGGGATTAAGATTATTGGTTTATCTGTTGAAAAATGTGAGAATCAATCTTGCTGTTAAGGAGACTGATAAATCAAAGCATGACTCAGAAACAATCACTAGAGAGTTTGAGACCTTTGCACCGATTGATTTGTGAGGTAGAGAAGGTTAAAGCATCAACAGCTTTCTTCCTTTCATCGGGTAAGCTTGAGTGATGATTAAATGATATTTGAAATTGTTACACTTATGATTTTAATTTGAGTTGTAAATTACAACAGATTTAGTGGTTTGGAGAGACTCTCCTCCGCTTTGTAT
The DNA here is from genome assembly GCA_948099555.1 of Croton setiger. NCBI lineage: Eukaryota > Viridiplantae > Streptophyta > Magnoliopsida > Malpighiales > Euphorbiaceae > Croton > Croton setiger. The sequence goes on from CANUEY010185111.1 coordinate 101,264, forward strand.
TTCCGATTTATTGCGTTCTGAATTTTAATAATAGTATTTCACTTTTTCCTACAAAAAAAAAATTACGTTTTTAGTTTAATTAATTTATAAGAATTCAATTGAAAAGTTTCTTGGATTTTGACATAATAACGAAATTAATTTATCCTCGACGTAGAAGGATTTGGATTAGTTGATAGATATAAGTATAAAATGCAATGCAATCTATACAATCTATACAATGCTTATGGTGATTTTGGTGTATGATCTTTTTAAAATTCTTGAGAGCTGTTCTTATTTGAGCCATGCAAGGCAATCTATACTTGGAAATAATCCATTAAACTCAATTAATAATTCCAAGAACTCGAAATTTACATATAATAAAAAATGGGAGAAACAATTGAGAAAAAGTAAAATGTTTCAGTTTTTCCTTTGTATAACATATTTGATGTTGAGCAATAACCACCAACCATTAAGGCAACAAAGTAATCTATCAAAAGTGCCAAAGACTATTCTACAGGAAAATCAATTCAAGTGTACACCATCCAGCCATTTAAGTTTTGGCAGAACCTTCCCCAGAAATATGCTAAATTTTTCATCAGCAATTGCATTCCCCACCACATCTAATTGTGTCAAGTTCATACCTTTCAACACAAAAAAGGCTTCCCAATACTTTGTCAAGTCGAGTCCATCGATCACAAGTTTATCCTGCTTCCATTCATTTCCAACAGAATGAGACAACGGAGAGGAGAATAGATATCTTCTTGTATCAATGGAGTGTTCCCCTATCTCATTGTGCGAAATATCCAACGCTTTTAACGACTTCAATTGTCTCAAAGGTTCCAGAGCGCTAAAACTGCAGAGTTTATTTTTACTCAACTTCAAGTATGAAAGTAGCTGCATTGCCTCCAATCCTGCCATACATACACAAAACTATGAACCTTTTTCTTCACCTCCCCAATAAAAGACGAAGAATGAATGCGTTGAAAACCTCTGTAACTTGCAAAGTCATTTTACCTTCAATTGATTGAAGTTCATTCTCACTCAGGTCCAGCATTTGGACCCACAATAATTTCTCAATACAGCCTATATGTGATAATGATAATTTTTTAAGTCGTAGACACACAGGATAAGCATGGTGTGATGCAGTCAAGCCCTTGTAGTGAAAGCAGCGATTCAGTATAGATTCTTTGCTAGAGATTACCTGCACAATAGTATTGGAACAGTTCAGCTTGTGTAGAAGTTCAGTTTTGTAGACAATAACTCCCATTAATTAAAACCTTCATTCTTTTCTTCCATCGTATCCAGATCTTGTGATTTAGAACTAAAGCACATGAATTCAGAAGCTCATAAAATGCCCAACCCTACCCAATTATTCCAATATTAAGTTGCAATTAAAAAGAAAAGAAGCAAGAGAGCAATGATAAACAAGCTGAGCTCTTATGCATTCAAAAAGAAGGAATCTTGGAAAGAAAAAGAACCTGTTGCAATAAAACCAAACTTTGCTTGTCCTTGTAGTATCGAGAATGCGATGGATCCAACTTCATTAAGCCACCATATAGTTTAAGGATTTCCTCAGAATGGACTGATTCATCAAATGACTTTAAGGAATCATAAGCAGTCAACAGTCTTGCAAGTGTGAGCTTTCCAATTTTACTGTGAAAAGAATAGAAGTAAGAACACAGGCTTCCCAAATTTAGTATTGCTCATCACATAAAGCAGGCTTACCAATCTGACAACTCACGGAAGTTCTCCATCTCTTCTGCTATGATTTTTGATTGCCATGTAGCTGCTGGCTCATGTTCGTTCTTTATATTGAGGCAACCCAGTGAAGCAACTAGATTTGGCACTGGTGAATGAGACTCAAAAAGATGAAAGTTTTCCTCTATCCATGAAATCCTCTCCATGTCTGCCCCTTCTGTAAGTTCTCTTTTAACAGGTTGTACATGTATTGTAAATGAAAAATGAGAAGGATGTTCACAGTGAAAACCACTAGAAGAAATTATTCCTTGGCAATGTCCAATGGTAACCTCCACAGGATAAGCTTCTACTGAGTGGATACCTGCACTGGGAAAACTTAATTCTGCAACCCAAACCTGGGCAGTCGGGGTGTTATTTATTGAAATTGGTTTCCAAATGAGCTCCTCATTTGAATTTAATTCAGATACAACTGTCACAGTGGATGAGTTCACACCTTCAACAGCCTGATTAAAATAAAGAATGAGTGGAAATGTTCTGGAATCAAATTGGAACACATTCAATGGTGATGAAGCTTGATTGTCCATACATCTATCCTCTGATAGAATGATATCAGAACCATGTGCAGGCCAGGAAGAAATAAGCTGAGGCTGCTCAGCTTCAACAGTTTGCTTAAGAAGCCAAAGATGGTAAAACCAACCACTTTGATCATCTTCATCAGTAAAAACAGCTTCACGTACCAATTCATACTCCCTAGTTAAAACATCATCCTTTTTGGAAAATCCTTGGACATTTTTTTTCACCAAATTGGACAGGAGAAAGCTGCAAAATTTCAAATCAACATATAAATACATGTGCCCCCACAAAATAGGAAGCATTACATATGTCTGAAAGAATGGGCATTGCATTTTAAGCATTGTAGATTTCTCACTAACAACTAAAAGTTATTTTAAGGACAAAAGATACATATGGAGAAGGGAAATGACACTAAACCACAAAGTATCTGTGCATGGGAGAGGAATTGTCAAAACATATAGTTAGCTCCATTATTTTAAAGAAAACAAATAAGATCTGCTACATTAGGAAGAAACACAATTAAATCAATGTAACAAATAAACTTCAAAACCAAGAAGCATCATCCGCTATATTCATCACCATATGAATCACCAATATGTGTCCTCTAAACAGTTGAAAGGAAGACACAGTTACTTGAGATCTAAAACACTAGAAAAATTCTATAATTCCACAAAATCAAATTAACCAGGACCACCAGGCAGCATCTATTGCATACAATGACATTGAGACTAGCATAAGCAGTGTTAAATTATTTTCCTCACAGAAGGTCAACAATCAACTCTAATTTCATTAACTGAAGGCCTGAAGTAAATATACCAATAACTTCGCTTTTTTAAGAAATGACAAACTAACCTTCGATTGTGCCATGCAGAATAGTTACTGATATTCTTATCAATTAGATGCTGGGTATACTCCAGTTCATCCTGCTCTGATCTGTTCATCAATGCTGCTACAAATCTGGACAAAAGTAGCCATTTAAAGAACAGCAGTGAATCCCACAATACGAATAGCTGTTTAAATACACAATTCAGCCAAAAAACAGCAAGGTCATCACCTCCGGTAACTCCAGGCATGAAAATTCCTAGGATCAGCATTTTGGAGCTTTTCCAAAAGCTTCAGCTCCTTCTCTATAGAAGAGTGACCTTTACTAAGCACCCACTTGCGATGATGCCATGCTCCATATGACTTAAAATTTTGCCTTAATGCATTCTCTACCTAGAATATTCACGAGTTCACTGAATCAAGCAAGACTAAAGATGTCTTTCTTTGCTTCCAGTTCCTAAACTGGAACTTAGAAACACTTAAAATCAAATAATATTATTAGTTTATCAAAAAAGGGTTGAAAATTCAAACACACCACTTTAAGTTCTTCATCTAGAATAGACTTGGCTAAATTAGGATCAGAGTCGGATTGACTCAGATTTTGTTCAATGGCAAGCTTTCTATAGTTCCAAGCAGTGTAACATTCTGGATTGATCTCAACAAGCTTTGCACTTAGCTCTAAAGCTTCCTTATCATAACTGTTAACATTTAAAATATAAATAAAAGATTTTAGCATGTGAAGAAAAATAAGGAGAAAAGATAATACTTTTTTTGGTGGTGATTGGTCAGTAGCTGAGACTGTAAGGCACGAAGCTTCTCTGCATTGCCAGCCAAAGCTACTTCTTCTTCTGGTTTTGGAGCTTTACGAGGACGACCGTGCATTTTCTCAGCTGAATATCAACTGTTATTCTTGGGCATTTAAGCTGATGTGTTGACAAGCAATACTGCAGGACCGTTTTACGATTCTGGATACATTCAGTTGATTTGATTTAAGTTGCAATTTACTTTAAAAAATTAAATCAAAGCAAACTATTAATATCATTGATTTGACTCAATGTTTGGTTTATACTTAATTTCCATATTAATTTATCTTTAGGGGTTTTAGGTTTTTTACCTTATGTAGTAAAATCCAAATCGAATCAATTAAAATTAAATCAAATTGAAATAGAATCAAACTCAACTGATAAATTCGGTTACTTGTTATGTTATGTTATGTTATGTAATAAAAACCAAATCCAATCAATTAAAATTGAATCAAATTGAAATAGGATCCAACTCAACTGATAAATTCGGTTACTTGTTATGTACTTGTATTTAATAGCAATACTTTTAATCAAACACGAATGGTTTTCAAATTTCCACAATAAGCGATAATGAATTGAGAACACTCTAAATTTTAATACAAAACTATCTCTTATATTGTACGAGTGTACCAAATGATAAGAATATATTCTGAAACATGACAAGAATAGTCATAGAGGTTAATAGAGAATTGGCATATCAATCTATAAACTTTAGTTGTGAAGGAACATAAAAATTCCACACAAATATACCATCCTATTAGTTTGGATTAATGATCAATATTGGAGAAGAATCGATACATGTGCGTGTGTGTACAAACAAATGATAAAGAAGCTGAGATAAGAATGATTATTGCATCAAAAAATAGCTAGAAATTGCAGCAAAATTTATCAAAGTTCAGAACTACATTTAAGATCTTGAAGTTAAATATCCCAAACTTTAAAAATGGCTAAACATACAATCACCTAGGTACTATATTGAAATGACAAACAACAGTGTTTGAATCAATTAATGCAGTATCTATAATATCTGTTCAATTAAATTGGAATGGATCCAAGAGTAGCAGACCGAACTACAATTCACCATTCTTATATGATTTCACTTATCAAATAGCAAATCCACGAACTCAAAACAGTTTCTCAAAACCAAAAGCATTTAAGAGAAGACACCGCATAAATTCAACGGAAACTCTACTCGAACCAAACTTCAAGAAACCAAATACACTATTTTATATTGCAAAATCATGGGTGCAATAAACTCAAATACTCAAGATGACCGATAGAGAACAGAATACTAAATTAGAAAAGAAGATCAAAGATTGAACACAACGTAAATATGATTCTTTCTTAGTTTGAATCAAAAGAAAGGAAGCCAAATGAAACTCTAACCTGGACAGATTAGGAGTGTTTGGGCTTATCAGAACCAAGTTTGAGCTTCTTGACGGCGACAACCTAAAGCTCGATGGAAGCAAAGCTCCACCGCTCAACGGATGGAGAGAGGTGATGCTGGTACAGCACAGAGAAGAGAGATGGCGATCACAGTAGAACGAAGTATGATTTTGGTCTGGGTATAAATAACTCGTTCGAGGCCCATAGAATTCGGCCGATTCGGCCCAAATCTGATTTGAAGCGGAACCTTGTCAACTGAAACTAACAGCAGAAACAAACTATAGAAACAGCTCAAATCCCTAATCGATAACTGATATTTGACACAAGTAAGAGGAAAAAATTCTCAGCTCTCCTGCAGTAAAAGATTGTGCGGGAAGGAGAAGAAAGACGATTGATGTTGGATTCCACCATTAGCCAGGTTGTTGAGGTGAATCTTTTGAAAGAAATATATTTTTCCATTTGTTTGCTCTGTATTTCAGACATTAAAAGTAGAATTTTTCTGAAACAAAATCTATAATTTCTAATTCATTTCGTATGTGTTTTGTTGTTTCATCTTGAACTCATTTGATTCTGTCGAATTCATATTAAAGTCATTGAGATCATCGACACAGATTAATTAATCATTCAGTACAAATTTAAACATTATTATTTTGGCACTAATTTTTCAGTATTGAGGGTTTTGTGTTCTTCATGTGAAATTGCTCAGCTTTATTTTTTGAGATAATGAACTATATATTCTTTGAGTTATAAAGTATGTTTATTAAGTTAGATAATTTGAAGGATTTCAATTTTCAACTAGACGATTTATCTCGGTAAATCCTTCTAACTACTTTAACTCTTTTATGGATTAAAAATGGAGAAAGACCAACTTATGGGTTGTTTGCCGGAAAAAAAAAAAAAAAAAAAAAAAAAAAAAAAAAAAAAAAAACAACGTGTTAAAAGTGTGTTTATCCTTTCGGTTGAGCAAAATTTTTTAATGTGGGGTGTTTTTATTTGTTT
>CANUEY010185154.1:0-14888 GCA_948099555.1 Croton setiger
ATACTCTGAGGTAAGTACCTTTTCTCTTCGCGTCAATTGTTACTTTGATATAATTTGTGCTTCGCACAATTTATATCAAAGTGGGGGCAAACTGTTGACGCTCGATTTTTGACCCCTAAAATCTAAAAGAAAAATATTCAAATTAAAAATATATTTGTTTTAATTCTAATTTTAGTTTCTTTTTATTTTGAAAATTAAAAAATATATTAAAAAAAAGAAAAAAAAAAGAGAAAAAAAATTAATTAAAAAAAAGAGAAAAATGAAGAAAAATGAATTAAATTGAAGAAAAGGGCTTAATTGAAGAAAAGGAAAAGAAATGGGAAGAATTGAAAACTAAAATAAGGAAGGAAAGACATAATTGAAGAAGAAATAAAAGAAAAGGGGTAAAAAAGAAGAAAAAAAAAAGGAGAGTTTGGTTCGATTCAGATCTGTTGGATTTCAATTAAAATGAAGACTATTAAACGGCCTTTTTTATAAACAAAAGAAAACAAAAAAAAATTAAAGAAAAAAAGAGAAAGAAAGCAGAAACGCGTGAAGGAAAAGAAGAAACAGAAAACGCAGAAGAGAGGATAAAGCAGAATGCAAAACAAAAGGGAATTTGTACGAAAAGGAAAGAGGTTGAAACGAAGAGAGAGGAATTTTACGACGATGATGAGGAACGGCGTGGACGAAGCAAGGCAAGCAAAGTTGTCTGGCGTTGCTAAGGACAGAAGGAGCATGCGAGGCAGAGGCGTTGCGGGTAGATAAAAGCAGAAGCAATAATAGAGAAAGGAGAAAAGAGACTTCCAAAAAAGGGTTCCAGAGCGATTAGTTGGAGAGAATCGAGAGTAATCAAAAACAATCTGTAAGCGTTTTTTGTAATTTCGAGGGTTTTTCTTCGGTTGTACAATCTTGGGGAAAATTTAGGGATTTCTTTCCTTCTTATAGACTGTAGTTTTTGGGGTTCATTTCCATTGTTAGTAATTGTAATTGATCTCAATTTCAAAATCAATTTGAAATTGAAGATCGAATTTGAGAGTAGATAAAATTTGTTTAATTTCTTTTGTTCTGTGGGAGTCGTCAAAGACAAAATTGTAAAAGCATTAAACACAATTTAATTGGAATCAAAGATTTCTGAAAGCATTCGAGGTAATCCGTTTTGATTTACTTTTTTTTTTAATTTTCCCCTTCTGTTTTTTGAAAATGGTTGATAATTATATTAGGGAACCAGACTAAGATTTGGTTGTTTCCCTCACTGTTTGGGTATATTGGCTATTTCTTTTTTTTTTTTAAGATTTTTCCTTCTGGATAATGTGTTGATAGAATGAATAAGTAGGTTTAGGTTAATATTGATAATCTGTTTTCGCTATGTTGATTATTTTTCTATTGAGTATTCTGGATTATAATATGAGAATGTGTTTTAATGTTTATTTGGATGAATATTGTTTCTGGAAGATCTTGTAATGTAAGTTCTGGAGTCATTTGTGGGTATGATTCTGAACTTGTTGATAATTGAAGTTACTGAGGTTTTTTTTGCTTGGTTAGCCTACAGGTCACTGTTTGATTTACAGAATGCATGAATCATTTGTCACTGTATGTATAAACAATCTATTCTGTTCACTCAATTGTTTCATGCATCCAGAATATGTCAATATGCATACAAACCCATTTCATGTTCATATTGCTTCTGGATCAAAAGGAATATAAGCTGGTTTTCAGATTAGAAGTAAAGGTGCATTTAGGTTCTTTATTAAACCTGCATGAACATGAATCATGAGATTAGACTATGATGGCTGATTGGTATGTCAAGTGTTCTTTTATTCCTGGATTTCAGTGACATCTTCTGTATGTATTATTGAGCATCATATATGACTGCATTACAGAAAGGGTTTGAATTTGCATTCTGGCTAATAGGTTCAGTATTGGATTTGATTTACTGGTTCATGTAGAATGCATATTCTGTCTTGTTCGTTAACCTTACTAATCTGTCAAAAAGGGTTCATAGAAGAGGGTATGTTTATAGGTTGCTCTTGCTGTTTTGCATTCTAGTTTAAACCCCACTTAGCTGCATCTTTGTTTAGGTTTAGAATTATCTTGATTAATGTTATGTAAGCCAGAAATGAGAACATCATAGCCTGTTTTTGCTTCATTCTGCGTTGATAAGTTGTTATCTTTTCCTGTTGCATACATCTGTGCCTAGAATCAATTGAAAATGTTTTAAAACAAAATGTCTTTGTTAAATATCCATGCATGCAGCAAGTTTGAGTTCAATGTTTGATGTTTGAGTTTGCTGTGATTTATATTAAATTGAATGGTGTGCTAGTATTGAGAGAGTCTGTATGATGTGAGAATTAGAAACAGGGAGTGGTAGCTTGGTTAAGATGTTACTGGTGTTAATTTCACTGTCTTTAGTGATTATTGTTAAATCTAAGCTATGTTCTGTGCTGGGTATTTTCTAATATCCTTTCTGTTTTGAGGCTAATGTTCACTTATGCATGTCAAACATCAAACACCATAGGTTAGCTGCATTTAAACCTTGTAATGAATACATGCAGTAGCTTGGGTCGTTATATTTCTGTTTTGGTAACTCTTGAAGATGGTTTTAGATTGTAAAGTTGTGATTAGGTTGTTGTTTGGACTGTTTTTTGAATATTGGCATGCTTGGGGGCAGAATTGTAATTCTTAGAAAGTTGAAGGATCAAAACGTAAATTTAACATGCTAAACTTCTAATTTTCAAATTGATTTGTTTTGTATGTTTCTTTGGTTGTTTTAAGAGTTTAGGGACTGTTTTAGTAATTTGCCAATTTTTAGGGACCTTTTGGTAATTTGTCTAAATTTTTAGGATCTTTTTGTAATTTACCAAATTTGTTTATTTTGGGTTAATTGGGTTAAGTTTGGGATTTTAAAGGGTAGATTGTAATTTTTTAGGACTATTTTGTAATTATTTTCTCCAAATCGGAGAAAAAATAATTAGTTTAGGATTTGTGTGTTTAATTTCCGTACTTTAACTTTCCGTATTTTAATTACTTCTGATGTTTGATTTAATTTTTTGCAAATGACCGATTATCGCCATATTTAGGAACATCGTTAGTAAATCATGAAATTAATTTTTATTTCAAAACTTAAAAATTGGAAAGAAAAACAAATCAGAGGCCGGTTTTTACCGGGCGTTAACCGAAATGTAATTTCGGCTAACGTACCCAACCCTCTTACCCGAATCTCTGAAAAATTGACCAGTTGCCTTTAAAATAAAAACGGAGTTACTTTTAAAATAAAATCTTTTTTTGGTTTTTCCTGAATTTCGGGTGGCGACTCTTTTAAACAATTTTAAAACCGACTAGTTTCGGCATTCCCCCAAAACCAAAACTTAAAATGTTTTTATCATCAACAAGTTCTTTCTTAATTTTCCCTAATAAAAAAAAAAATAAATTGAGTGGCGACTCTACAAACATACAAAACTGAGTGAACCCGCCCACGTCCGTGAGGATGGGGAGAGCCGAAAGGGGTTAGGTTCCCAATCTGGCAAGGTTCCCAGTACTGAAGCCTGATCAATTAATTTATTAATGTTAATTATATGTTGATTAAACTGTTTGCATCAGTACAGAAGCCCGATCAATTGATTTTATTGATGTCGATTATATGCTGATTTTAACTATTTGGATTGGTACTGAAGCCTGATCAATTGGTTATATTGAAAATTTTGATAAGCATATAAATGTCATATTAAAGCATTCATACAAGACTTAACAAAGGAGTTATAACCATCTTGACTTGTATTTACAAAATTTCACAGGCGGAACCCACGTGTCATTATATGATTTTACAGATGGGACCTAAGGGTCGATATATGAATTATAAATGGACCTTCAGGTCATATAGGATCTTATTACTGGTCAGCCATATGTTATATGTTATACAAAATTTCCGGGACAGTACTTGACTTGATGGGTCACAATGTAATTAAATGTAATCATACGAAACATATGCATATCGACGTGTTTTGGTTATTATTATGAAATTGTGATTTATTCTTGTTTTTAATTTATACTATTGTATACTTGTTGAATGTACGACTCATCAAAATCACAAATTTATGATTTCAGGTTCTTGACTGCAACTGACGACATCAGTTTCACGACTTGAAGTGTAGCACTTTACAATCATTCTGCACAAGTTGGTCAGCTGAAGTTTAGGGTTTCTCTCTCTCATTTTGCATCATATGTATAATTTTATTATATAGGTAGAAACTGAATATTTTATAAATTATAATTTTGTAAATTGTTGTTTGATATAGATATATGTGTGGTATATTCAAATTAAGACATAATAATTAATTTAAATTATAGTGAGAATATGTATTATAAAATAAAAAAATATATGTGACTTGTTTTATTAACTACGTATATAAGTATAAGATTGTTATATTTAACTTCTCCATCTTTAGATTAAAAATTATAGAAGACTTTCTATGGTTTGAAACAAGCATCTCATGCTTCGTTTTTAAAGTTGAAATCGGTTCTTTTACTAGGAGGTTATTAACAAAAGACTTATCACTTTTTATATCCTCCTCAACCAAAGGGAGTGTGTTCATCCAAATATATGTTGATGATATTCTTATTATAGGTGATTGATTTTGAAAACTTTAAAAATCTTAAAGGCATTCTACAATTCTCATTTCAAATGAAAGACTTAGGTCTACCTACGGCTAGAAATTTCTCTTAATGCTGTTATTTTCTCATCTAACAGGAATATACACATGATCTCTTAGACGTGGCAGGACAAATGAATGAGAATGTTATTGCTACTCCTCTAGAGTTGCATACTCTTACACGTGGTGTGTTCTTCATAAGACAATTAAACCCCATCTCCGATAGAGATGGAGATTTTTTCAATTTTAGTGGCAACTCCATTGGATATGAAATATTAATCTTTACCTTTCTTGATCGTCTTTTTCATAAATCACTAGTGCATTTCCTCCATTCTAGTCACAGCCCTGTCATATCTGGCTGCTTCTTCTACTGCACGAATTCAGCCGGCTGGCTAATTCCAACTGTTGCAGCAGAGTTACAAGTTTGCGACAGAAACTGTAATTTGGGATTTCAAAATTCTATTTTTGTTTTTAATAATAATAAAAATTGTTATTTAATACAAAATATAAATTATTCTTATATATGAGTATTTTTCTAAAATTAAAATATGCTAATTTGTGTAATTTCCCATCAAACAACAGGAGATCAAGATACAAACTCAAATAAAATATAGATAACTGATTAACTTTTTTTTTAATCAAAAGCATTAAAGATATAGAGAAGCAGCTTATGAAACACAGTATTTGCTAATATTAAATCAGGCAGTGGAAAAATTAGACCATTGAAACTGATTTCCATTCACGAAATGGACAAAATTTTATAGAAAAAATTAACATTAATATATAGCAATTTCGTAGACTAAACTTTCCGAACTGATTTTCATTTCAATAATATTGAGCTCATTAATCAAACAAGCAAGGAAAAAAAAAAGTAATTACAAGAGCTATCGAATCAACTATCAATAAGAACCACTCGCTTTCCATAGGAATGGAGTGAGTAGGAGAGGCAGAGAAGAACTACTGGAGCAGTTGCAAGATTCACAAATGGAAGCATGAAACATGAAAACCAGAAGCAAACAGAAAAGAAGTTGAACGGTGTTGTTTCATGAGCACTCAAAATGTACAAAATAATTAAATGATGCGGCGTCGTTTTGTTCCAATCAAGTGGACAGCATGAAGCTCACGTGTTCTCCTTCTTCCTCACTTCCTTCGATATATGTTAGTTGTTGTGCTTGCTGGCGTGGATAACTAACTCTTCCACCTCAGCATGATGAAGAAATTAGTTGCAACAGATTCGTTAAAATTGTATTGTAATATAGGTTTCAAATCCATTCTTCATGTAGAGATATAAATATAGGAAGTTTAGGAGCAGTATGTAATTTTTCTTTCTTTCTTTTTCTTCTCTCTATCTCTACTGTAATTCCAATTTTCCTTCCTGCAAATTGAATGTTCATTGATTGTATTTGTAATCATTTTTCAATCAATACAAATTCAGTTTACTTCTAAAATCCTATATATAGATTTGTTATGGTATCAGAGCTCACGGTTCAGCTATTGATCTTGCAAGTAATTTCTACATTTCCTCTTCTGTTTTCTCCTATTGTTTGATTTCGTTTAGCATTTTCTTGTTGAAATTAATTTCCTTTCCAGTTATTGTTTGTTTTCTTGTACGTATCTTGAATCTTTCATAGCCAAAATTCTCTATACACGTTCTAATTTTCTTTTCACAAATTTAAAATGGCAAATTCAGTTTTGAATGCTCACTCCATGATCCTTCCAACTCACTGTATCTTTATCCTAGTGAGCAGAGTTTTAGTGTGATTGTCAGTCTTATACTCATAGGAACAAATAATTACACCATTTGGTCTAGATCTATGATGATGACACTTGGAACTAAGAATAAAATTGGATTCATAGATGGTTCCATAGTTCCCCCTGTAGAAGATGATCCATTATTTGGAGCCTGTAAAAGATGTAAGATGATTGTTCTGGCATGGATTAGAAATTCAGTTGAACCTTCAATCTCCAACAGTATTCTATGGTTGGACAAAACATCAGATGCTTGGAATGATTTGAAGGACAGATTCTCACAACCAAATCAGTCCAGAATCTCAGACTTGATTGAAGAAATTGCTAACTTCAGGCAGGGTGATTTATCAGTCACTGAATATTTCTCACATATGAAAATACTATGGGATGAGATGATGGTCTTGAGACCCCTACCAGTCTGTGTTTGCAAACCTCAATGTAGATGTGGAGTTATGACCAGAATGAGGGATTACATAGAAAATGAGCAGGTTTACAAGTTCCTAAGAGGACTAAATGAAAGGTTCAACATGGTGAAATCACATATTATGATGCAGGACCCTTTACCAAACATCAACAAAGTTTTCTCACTTGTTGTTCAACAAGAAATGGAGCAAAGCTATGCCAGTGCTCAAGAGGTGAAGGTAATGCTGGCCAGAAGTTTTAGACCAAGGCAGTTCTATCCTCAAGCCAGATACAGAAGCAATTACTATAGTGGCAGTAATGTCAAACATTGCACATATTGCAATGGTGACAATCACACAAGTCAAAGCTGCTACAAGAAGTTTGGGTATCCTATTGGCTACAGACCAAGAAATCCAACTAGCAACTATATTCCACCTGGATTCAACTCAAATCAACATGTTACTACAGTCAATATGATTGCTCATAGTCCAGAATTGCAGCCTCAAGAAGATAGCTACATGAAAGCCTCTAAACAACAATTTTTCCAACCAAATCTAGAGATCAATGATGAAGTTGTTGGTTCATTTGATGTTTCTGGACAGAATGACAACATGCATCTTTATAATACTAATATAAATGATGCTAATCAAACACAACTTGCTGTTGGTAACTCTGCAGGTGCTGGAATGACCTTTACACCACAATAGTACCAAAAGCTGCTCAACATTGCAGATTCATAAATGCCTACTGCTCAACCAAGGACTGCTTCAATACAACCACATCTGGTTAACAATGTATTAGCCACACATTTTAATGGTTCTATACTGGAAGAGAAAGTCAACTCTGGAGTCAACTCTGAAGAACCAGGTATGCTTCACTCTAGTCTCTAGATAATGGAGTCAGGTGCCACATACCATGTTACCTGTTCTTTGAACCTATTTACTACTTATAAGAAGATCAAACCTGTCATAATTAAGTTACCAAATGGCAATACAGTAGAGGCATGTTATTCAGGAAGCATTATATTTTCAAGGGATTTCTGCTTGACTGAAGTATTATATGTACCAGATTTCTCCTTTAATCTTATCTAAGTTGTAAAATTGATAAGACAACTAAACTGTACTTTGCTTTTAATGGAAAATCAATGCATAATACAGATGAGGAACTCTTGGAGGAGGATTGGTTCAGCTAAGATCATTGGAAAACTGTATGTTTATCAACATTCTTAAGTTTTAACAAATAAAACTGTTGTAGTTGCTTATGCTGTACAATTCAGCAGTAATACTGTCAAACAGTTTGAAGATGTTGATATTTGGCATTTTAAATTGGGCCACTTGTCAGATTCCAGATTACAACAATTACACAAATTAGTTCCTGAAATTCATTGTAACACAAATTGATGAAACCTTATGATACTTGTCATTTTTCAAAACAAAAGAAACTGAAATTTCCAATTAGCAGTTCCTGTTCAAATTTGCCCTTTCAACTCATTCACTTAGACATTTAGGGTCCAATTGCACAAGTCTTTGTGGATGGACACAAATATTTTTTAACAATTGTGGATGACTTTACTAGATTTGTTTGGATTTATCCTATCAAGGCAAAGTCAGAAGTTAGCAGCCTGGTGCAGTCTTTCATTATGCTGGTTCATAATCAATTCAAAACTGAAGTACAAATAGTCAGAAGTGATAATCGACCAGAGTTCAAATTGGCAGCCTTCTACGCTAATCATGGGATACTACATCAACCATCTTGCCCAGAAACTCCTCAACAGAATGCCACTGTTGAAAGAAAGCACCAGCACATATTAAATGTTGCTAGGGCTTTGCTCTTTCAATTTGGCCTCCCCAAAAGTTTCTGGCATTATGCTGTCAAACATGCTACATTCATTATAAACAGAATCCCTTCTTCTATAATAAACAATGATACACCATTCCAAAGGCTATATTATGAAATCCCAGATTACAGTACAATTAAAGTTTTTGGTCCCTCTGCTTTGTGTCAACTTTGCAAGCTAACAAGAGTAAGCTGTATCCCATGGCAAGGAAATGTGTATTTTTGGGGCTTCAACAAGGAACAAAGGGCTTCATCTACATGGACATTCATACCAGACAAGTTTTCCTCTCCAGAAATGTAATGTTTCATGAGCAATTCTCTTTCTTCAATCTTCTCCTAATACAACACTTACCATTCCACTACAACATGTTGAACATCCTGCCTATTTTGATGACACATCCAACCTACCCCAACAGTCACACTTACAAACTCAGACTGTTCCCATTGATACATCTTCAAGACCAATTAGAAATAAACAACCACCTTCATACCTAAATGACTATGTCTGCACCCTTTCAACCAATGAAAACTTCACACCACCTTCCACTAAACACCTTTTATCAAAGTTCATATCTTACCAATCTCTTTCTCCTTCCTATAAAAATTTGGTTTCCCAACTTAATCTGCTCCAAGAACCAAAGAACTATAAAGAAGCAAGCCAACATGATGTGTGGAAAGAAGCCATGACTCAAGAAATTAAGGCACTGCAAGACAATGAAACATGGGATTTGGTCTTACTGCCCCCAGGAAAGTCAGTAATTAGGTGCAAGTGGGTATATAAAGTGAAGTTAAAGTCAGATGGTAGCCTAGAAAGACATAAAGCAAGACTTATAGCCAAGGGATACACTCAAATAGAAGGCCTGGACTATCAAGAAATCTTTTCTCCAATAGCAAAACTCACAACAATCAGATTGCTTCTTGCCTTAGCTTCCTGCCACAAATGGTATCTTAAACAACTATATGTCAATAATGCTTTCCTTCATGGTGACTTGAATGAAGAAGTTTATATGGCTCCACCTCCAAGAATGAATCTTCCAAAGGGACAAGTTTGCAAATTAAAGAAAATTCTTTATGGCTTGAAGCAAGCCAACAGACAATGGTTCTCAAAGCTCATTGCCTTTTTGCTTTCAAATGCATACTCCCAATCTCAATCTGATTACTCTCTCTTCATCAACAAAAGGGACCATTCATTCATAGCCTTACTAGTTTATGTTGATGATATTATCCTCACTGGAAATGACTTGCAGGAAATAAACAGAATCAAGGAGTTATTGCATGGAAAATTCAAAATCAAGAACTTAGAGAAGTTGAAATTCTTTCTTGGACTAGAAGTTGCCAGAAATGCCAAAGGTATCTACATTGGCCAAAGAAAGTATGCTCTGGAAATCTTAAAAGATGTTGGGTTCCTAGGTGCAAAACCTTCTACAATCCCAATTGACTACAACAATAAACTCAGCAAAGATGAAGGAGAATTTCTTTCAGACATCTTTTTATATAGAAAATTAATTGGAAGGTTGCTGTATTTGACAAACACAAGGCCTGACATGCCTTCACAGTAAACCAGCTGAGTCAATTTGTTTCTGCTCCAACAAGTCAACATTTTCAAGCAGCTCACAAATTGCTCAGATATATAAATCTTCACTAGCTCTTGGTCTATTCTTTCCAGTGTCTTTGTCACCTCTACTTTAAGCATATTCTGACAGTGACTGGGTAGGTTGTGTTGATTCTCGAAAATCCATCACTAGATATTCAGTTTATCTTGGTAAGTCTCTAATTTGCTGGAGGTCAAAGAAACAAACTACCGTTTTTAGATCATCTGTAGAAGCTGAGCCTGCTTTAGCAACACTTACTTCTGAGCTTCAGTGGTTGACTTACCTTTTAAAAGATTTTCACATTCCCTTTATTGTACCTATAACCGTTTATTGTGACAATCAGTCAGCCTTGCATATTGCTGCTAATCCAACCTTTCATGAAAGAACAAAGCATATAGAACTTGATTGTCATATTGTACGTAAGCAAGTTCAGAAAGGTCACTGCTAATTAAAACAGAGTATCAACTTGCAGAAATTTTTACTAAATCTCTATCTCCCAAGGTTTTTCAAGGCTTTATTTTCAAGTTGGGACTTATTAATCCTATGTCTCCAGCTTGCACTGAGGGGGGGGGGGTATTGGAGTAGTTGCAAGATTCACAAATGGAAGCATGAAACATGAAAACTAGAAGCAAACAGAAACGAAGAAGAAGGCAGCAGATGATTCAAATATTAAGTTGAATGGTGTCATTTTCATGAGCACTCAAAATGTATAGAATAATTAAATAATGCGGCATCGTTTTGTTCCAATTCAAGTGGGCAGAATGAAGCTCACGTGTTCTCCTTCTTCCTCACTTCCTTCGATATATGTTAGTTGCTGTTCTTGCTAGCGTGGATAACTAACTCTTCCACCTCAGCATGATGAAGAAATTAGTTGCAACAGATTCGTTAAAATTGTATTGTAATATAGGTTTTAAATCCGTTCTTCATGTAGAGATATAAATATAGGAAGTTTAGGAGCAATATGTAATTTTTCTTTCTTTCTTTTTCTTCTCTCTATCTCTACTGTAATTCCAATTTTCCTTCCTGCAAATTGAATGTTCATTGATTGTATTTGTAATCATTTTTCAATCAATACAAATTCAGTTTACTTCTAGAATCTTATATACAAATTTGTTAAGAACTGTAGAAGAAAAGTGGCGAAAACAAATTAGAGAAGGAAACATAAGAGAGAATAGAAGAAATGAATTTCGAAAATTAGGATTAATTTTTTTATTTTTATGTTAAAAAAACCTTCATTTTTAAGTAAAGAAAAATTATAAATTAAACATTACATTTTATTTATCTTTGAATTGCAAACCACGATTTTTTTAAGTTGCTAACTATATTGCATATTGCGATTTTCCTATATAAGTAACTTTGAACTAAATGTTTTATATGGTGCGGTATGGACGATTTGGTGCAATTTTGTGGTTTTGGTTTAATTTTGCTCACTCCTAAGATATTGCTTTATATTACCTCTTCATCCAAAATTGTTAGCATGGCTTCATTGCTTTGTAGCATGTCATACCTATCAATATTCACAAATATTTATGGGAGAAATGAACAGGACTCAATATTTCACTAGCCATCTAATTTTTTTTCCTTCCAACTTAGAAGATAAACAAGTATTTTGAAGCTAACACCAACAAACTAGACAAGTCTCCTTATTGCATGTCTCATCTTAGTAATGTACAAGATCTTTCATGGCTTCAATCTCTTAGTCACAATCGAAGTGGCAGTCTGGCGTTTGGCCTAAACTTTCCTTCAGCTAAGAAATTTCTTCATCTTTCTCAAAGGTTAATAAGAAATGTCTACTTGTAAAAGAGAAATTTCTTAGTCTTTTATTTGGAAATTTGCTCTAGAGATTCACTTATCTAAAGTAAGTGAAAGTGTTGCATAGCCTGAAACTCACCTCTATATTTTTCTTCCTCTCCGAGAGATCTGTCATCACATTTTGGATCAAGATTTATCTCTCTTTCTTCATTTCCATAAAGGTTATGGTTAAGTTGCAATAATTAGAAATTGAGATAAGAGGTGAAGAAAGCATTTTGACTTAAAAGATAT
Organism: Croton setiger; assembly: GCA_948099555.1. Classification (NCBI taxonomy): domain Eukaryota; kingdom Viridiplantae; phylum Streptophyta; class Magnoliopsida; order Malpighiales; family Euphorbiaceae; genus Croton; species Croton setiger. The sequence continues at coordinate 12,251 of CANUEY010185154.1, forward strand.
ACCGAAATATCCAAAGTTTTTACATCCTTAATGTCAAACTTTGATCCTTTGTTGCCTCTAATTTTTGCAATTAGCGAAAAATAAAAGCTTAGGAGATATTTCCTTGATTAAGGGTAAATTGATGCTTAAGTGGTATTTAGGCCATATCGTTCTATTAAGGAATTTTTTAGGTTCAAATAGCTCCAATAATATACTGGTGAGAGGAAGAACTTTCTCCCTAAAAGCAAGCATGCCTTCCACTTGCGTCTTTTTTAAAGTAAGCTTCTCTAAGGAAATTTTAGGATGCTACTCAGTAGATGATTCAAAATCATCCTCGAGTGTTTTTTTCTAAGGCTCTATTTATGGCCTCATGAGAAACCTTATTTCCTCTGCAAGAAAGTTTCATTTTTATTACCTTCAACACTTCAATTGATAAAGTTACGTTGATCACTATGAATATGTGAATTTTGACCTAGTTTTCACACACAATGTTTGTTTGTAGCTTAGAATAGCTATCTGGAAAGAAAATTGAAAGACTAAGGACTTTCAAAAGTATGACGAGAGCCAAAAGCCTGTCACAATGTTTATAGGCCAAATTCCTTCATTTAGCGGTCAAATCGGCAAATCATTTTTGCAGGTGCCCTAAAACCCAATTTTCAGGATCGTGAATCATTTTGATGTGGTCGTGAAAGTAGTTCAATATGGTACTTGAAATATCCAGAAAAATATGCCAATCATGTATATGAGCTCAAAGAAGCCTAGAAAGTTGCATAAAAATGTGACAGTTTGAACGTGTAACAACCATACTTATACTTTTTACGTCATATATAACAAGCCATTTTTTCCAATAAACATGACATGATATATCTAAATTTTACAACCCCTACCAGATGTTTCAAGAAGTCATTATAATTTTATAAGTTATATGCCTATATGCATGCAATAACAACTGTCATGCATATGACATGCCATATACTACCAACTATAACTTTTAAACCAATTATTACATGTCTTATTAATAGTTTACATATCATATAATATAAATCTATATGAAAAAATTAAATCGAATGATGCAAATGCAAGGGAGAGAGATCTTAGACTTCAATTGACGGACCCGAGCAGAAAGGAGGTGGAACTGAAGCTGTCAGTTGCCAAACAAAAACCTGAAATCACAGAATTGCAATTTAATGAGTTTCCTACTTAGCAAATATATACTAAAACATTATAAAACAAGATAATAAATCACAATTCAAAATCATACACCAAACCTGTCGATGGCAGACTTATTTCATATGATTCCTTTTATCTTGCGAGCTGTAACCAATTTAACCACTAATTCGATATAATTCTACAACAACAGAAACATATAACAATATACAAATATTTTTTACATAGGATTCCATTTATTCTATAAGCCGTAGCTACTATAACCAAAGATACTTTACAATTCCATATAGCAAATACAATTTGACTAGTCAATAACAAATTCTGTATATAAGACCAAAAATTAATCATACTCAAATAAATCAATTTCATATAACAATCAATACCTCATAATAACAGTCAAAACATAACCATATGCAATGCAAATATCATATGATTCCATTTAATTTTGTTGTGATCTATTAAGCCAAGTACTGCACCCGGGAATTTCACAGAGCATGTGACAATAACTGGCCAGTAACGCTAGGCCTAAATTTTTCATAGGTTAATGAGAAACACTAGACCTAAATAATTCAAAGGTCATTTCATATTTTTATATTGACCCGAAAGTCCATCCGCAGCCATATACTGACCCAAAGGTCCATCCGTAGCAATATGGTGATCCAAAGGTCCATCCGTCAATTCATATAGAGACTCGTAGATTTCTTTCATGAAATTTGCAAATACTAGTCATGATGTGACACCCCAAAACCAACCCAACGTCATTTTTGACATCATTTCACGCATAACACGCATTTTCATCGCATACACATAATTTTAAATTGAATATTCTTATTAGTTAAGAAATATATGATTTGAATATGTTAAGGAAAGAAATAAACTATGAAAATAAGTTATGTTTTCGGCTCATTTACAATCGGTAGACGCAAACTAGGCCCGTTTAGGGTTTTGGCTTGCGCGACCGATAAAATGTCGGAACCGCGGAAAATTGTAAAGAAATGAATTTGGCATTTTATTTTTTTTATTATTTATAAGATAGTAATTGTTTTGGAACCCTAAAACTATGATGACGTCGTATGATTTCGGTTTCGCAAACATCGTCGAGATTACGGAGTCGGTTTCGACCGCCGACCGGGCCGTGAATAATTTTTGGACCTGATTTTCATGAAATTTTAGATATAAGTTATTTTTATTTATTTAACTATAAAAATAAAAAAAGAAGCAAAAGGAAGTAGGTGGTGGAAAATTTATTGTTGGGTTTTGTTCTAGAGGTAAAAAGGGTCTGGAGAGAGGTGTGAAGAGGTGGAGTAGGCAAGGAAAATAGAGAGAACCGAGAGAAACTAGAAAAAAGAGAGAAAAGAGAGAGACAAAGAGAAAAGAAAGAAAAGAGAAAAAGGGGAACTGTGCTTAGCCCCCCCGCTCATGAAACGGCTCTGCTGCAATGGATGGCAGAGGGTCCGTAGTACCCAAAGCACTGGAGTGATCCAGTAGCCGG
>CANUEY010185242.1:0-12351 GCA_948099555.1 Croton setiger
GGTCCGAAAACCCTAATTAGCTCCGTTTGTGTCTTTCGACGGCAAACGAGCCTATAACATAACTTGTTTCTCTTATTCAAATCATTTATCATCAAATATAATTCATATAATTCATATTTAACTTATTAATCACATAATATCTGGTGCATTTTGATGAAAATGCATAAAATGCATGAAATGACGTCGATTTGACGTAGGGTTTGGTTTGGGGTGTCACATCATATTTTAAATATTGTTTTGTACATATTTTCTAAATGTATTTTGTTTCAATCCTCGTGAAACCACAAAGATAGGTAAAACCAAAATATTGCTTTTAATCATTTTAACAAAATGGTGACAAAACAATTTTAAAAGTTAAGCGTGATGCTGAATTAGTTAGCCACAAAAATAATTTAGAATCACCACTCATCACATGAATAAATTTTAATTTTTTTTAAAAATTCTATTTTAAACAAATTGACTCTGTTTTCAATTATTAAGGCAATGAGCTTGAACCTAAGTGTGACATTCCAAACCCTAACCTACGTTTTTACGACGTCATTTCATGCATAAAGTGCATTTTCATTAAAATGCATTGTATTTTGGTTTGATATTTGAGTTAAACATGAAATATATGATTTGATATGATAATGCATGAAATAAATATGTTAAACAAGTTATGTTTTAAGTTCGTTTATCGTCGAAAGACACAAACGAAGATTTTGATATTTTAAGATATGTTTGTTTATATGATTTTAAGAGTTTTGGAACCCTAATTTTATGACGACATAGTACGGTTTCGGTTCTGTGAAAATCGTTGAGATTTCGTAGTCGGATTAGGGCACTGACTAAACCGCGATGAATTTTCAGATTCCGATTTTTACAAAACTTTTTAGAAACGTGTTATACTTATTATTTTGACACCAAAAACACTTTTAAACCTGATGCTGGTGTGTTATATGAGCTGAAATTGAAAGTGAAACAAGAAGAGTAAGTGAAAGAAAGAAAACCATATGTTTAAGTTAAGTAAAATGGTAAAATAGGATTTTTGTGCAAAAATAGAAAGCAGCTGCTGGAAAGGGGTGTTTAGGGACTTGGAGCTGGAGGTGTTAAAGCTGGTAGAGAGGCTGGAACAAAGGGAAAACAGTGAGCTTCGAAGCAAACCAGAAAGAGAGCGAAAAGAGAGAGAAAAAAGAGAGAAAAAGAGAGAAAAGAGAGAAAGGAAAGAGAAAAGAGAAAACTTCTGATCCAAAGCCTTTAGAAGATCCCTAAGGCTTGTAGAAAGAGGTTAGAGGTGATAGGAAGTAAAGAAAATAGCTAGAATGAAGGAGAGAGAGAAAACAGAAACTGGTTCAAAATTCTGGGTTTTGAACCAGTGTTGAGGAGCCTACTTTGAGGGGTTAGAAGTTAGAATTGGACGTGCATGGGTGAATTTGGGCCCGATGGTTTGATAGAGGGGTGTAAAGGAAAAGAACAGTGATCGTATCTTGCCGAAAAGCCACTGGAGTAGGAGGTACGGTCGTCTGGAAGTTGGCTGGAAGTCACAAGTTTCGAGTAGAAAACAGAAGAAGGAAGAAGACGATTCAAAACGCAGACAGAGGCTGCGTTTTGGTTAAGTGAAGCGCGAATGAAACGCAGGCAGAGGCTGCATTTGGAGCCTGAGGACAGCGGCCAAAACAACATGGTTCACAGCATTTTGACGCAAAATTACACGCCCGACACCTGTATTTGGTAAAATTTGCATTTTAGCCCCAAAAACTTCTGTTTATTTATATTTTTGACTCAGAAACTTTTATAAATTATATTTTGACACTTCCAACCTAATTTGGACGTCCTGAATCTGTTTTTGACGTCAAAAATTTATTTTGAGATCATTTTAAGCATGAAAATTAAAGATTAAATATTTTATTAAAGATTTTTAATTATGATTTTGATTTGGTTTAATTAAAGATTATTTTTGGTTTTGATAATTATAATTATGATTAATTATAATTATTAAATGATAAATATAGTTTGTTAATTATTTTTAATATGTTGTTAAATGATTGTAAAGTGAAAATTTTTACGGATTGAGTTTAAATTCATTGAAAATAAAATGGATTAAATTTAAAACTCAATTATTTCAGAGAATTAAATATTTAATCATACATCATAGCACATATGGATGACTTATATGATTAATTGGATGTTGGTGCTATGTTATGCATTATAGGAGCGTCGAGTTCTCGAGTAGCACGGGGTAAACAACCCGAGGCCTAACCGAGCTCACAGTAGTGAGGTAAGTGTTAAACCCACTTACTTATATGTTTGAAAATGACTTTGTGAAATTGTCAAATATATTATATTGAACGGTTTGGACTGGTACTGAAACCCGATCATCTGTGATATATGAAACTGAGTTTATATGATTATATTGAATTGTATTTGTAACGTCCTCTCTTATACCTTACGTCATAAAACATGTCATATTTTTTTTTATCATGTTTTATTTCTCACATTAGCTTATTCCAATTCAAGCCTTAATAAGCATATAATCCAAACATAAACAAAAAATTCAAACATACATATAACAATTCTTTATTTACATATGACTATGTCATATTAATCCAAAACTTATAAACATAACTTATAACTTATATAAATAGACCCAAAACATATAATAATGCTATACAAACATAGCATTAAACAAAATCTATATGCAATAGATACAGATAACGTGGTGTGAGGGAGAGAGGCCTAGGCTTCAGCTGTACCGGCCTGAGCAATAGACCAGTGAAGTCTCAGTACTTCACTCAAACAGAAGACCTGAAAACACATGGTGCGATTTGTGTGAGTCGCATACTCAGCAAGTGCTAAACAAGCAATATTAATTACAAATAAAGCAAATATCAAACATATCAATGCTGCTGTTGACGCTCGATTTTTGACCTCCAAAATCTAGAAGAGAAATGTTTAGGGGAAAAAGAAAATACATTTATTTTATTTTTAATTTCTCCTTATTTTGTAAGAAATTGAGAAAAGGAAAAAAAAGTAAAAAAAGAAGAAAAATATTAAAAGTAGAAAAGATGAAAAAATAATAAAAAAGAGAAAAAAGAAGAAGGAAAAAGAGAGGAAAAAAAAGAAAATGAGAAATATGAAAGAAAATAAAAGAAAATGTGAAGTTGGGAAGAAAATAAGAGAAAAAGGGTGTAATTGAAAGGAAAATAGAAGAATTTGGAAGATTTGAAGGGAAGGAAGGACGAAATTGAAAGAGGGAAGAAAGAACAGGGGCCAAAACGGAATATGCAAAGAAAAGAAGGAGGCATACCAAGGAAGCTCAAAACGGCGTCGTTTTACTTATTGTAAAACGACGACGTTTTACCAAGTTAGAAGATGGAAGAAAATAGTTAAATGAAACGCAGCATTCCAACACCAAACGATGCCGTTTTGATCAAAGGAAAATCAAAGAAAAATCAAAGAAAATAAGCGAAAGAGAAATGCAGAAAGGAAAAGAAGATAATCGAGTTGAAGACGTGAAACAGAAACGTGAAAGGGACGAAGATTGAGGCGTAGACCGAAGGGAGATCGAAGAGATTTGGAGTCTAAGACGGAGATCGAAGAGAGTTGGAGTCGAAGACGAAGATCGAGAAAAAAGGAAGGGATAAGCCAAAGGCGGCCGAAGGAGCTCTGCTTACAAAAGGGGAGAAGCAACGTCGATTCAGAGGGTTTTTCCAGAACCTAGGGTTCCAGATCCAGTCCAAAGCAAAAAAAAGAAAAACCGTAAGAAATTTTAGCTTATGGAGTTCTCTTTTGGGGTTTCTGTAATTTGAATTGGGAAAAATTAAGGATTGAGATTGTAGGGTTATTCTATTTTTGTTGATGAGGGGAAAGACAGATTAAAAAGTGAGAGGAGTGGAGATTTTTCTGGCTTTTCTTCTGTAAGTCCGAGTTCTCACTTCGAAATCGATCCGAAGTTGGAGAATCAGGAAGCCTGTAGTAAGGAACAAAAACTTTCTATCGGAAAGTTGAATAAAATTTCTGGAGTATATTGTTTGCAGCTTTGGATAATATCTGAGGTAACTTCACTACTCGTTTCAGTTCCAATTTCATTTTTCGGCATGATTAGAACAACATGAAAATCAAACTGATCTTGTTATGTAGATCCTTCTGTTTGTCTTCCGCTGTAGTTTTGAATTTTTGCCTTCCCCTTCGATTCATTTTATTTCTAATTTCTATTGCAAGTTTTGATTGTTATCTGTTTTAGGCTGTTGCCATTGTTATTGCAGTGCTTAGGTTTAGAAGTTTATAGTTGTAGTGCTTTAATTCTTTATCTGTTGAATTTTTATTTGAATTTAAGGCATAAGATGTTTCTGTTTTCGAGTGCTATCTGATGAGAGGTTGTGATTGAGTTGTAAGTGTCTAACAAACAAAATTGTTGTTCTCTGCTTGGTAGTTTGGTCACTGTGGTTGTTGCATTCCACTTAGACTTAGGTCTGTTACTCCTTAAAACCCAAGTCTAGAGGGTCATGCAACTAATTTATGTTGTCAATTTGAAATACTAGAGTGTTGTTTCTGCTTGTTGTGATTCATAGCTCTTTTGAAATCATTGTTGTATGCTGCCTCTGGATGGCTTAGATATTAATCACCTGAGACAGTTTCTTGAAATCATCTAGTTCATCAAATCTTCCCTCCCCTGCTTAGGTTAGGTTCAATCCCAGGTGCTCACAAGTCAACATTTGAAAATGCGCATCATGGCTAGTTAATTATGCTGTTACCAATTGCTATATTTAAGAGTCTTGCATGGTTGCTGGAATTATGTTTTGAAACCTTAATTAATTAAGGGACTGTTCCGAAAATGCATATTAGTAGACTGTTTTTGGATATTTTTGCATGTGGCATGTATTGTTTTGCATATTAGGCTTTTTAAAAAACTGTTGTATGTGAAAAGTATACATGAAAACATAGAGTTAGGGAGTTTGGGACAAATTTGAAATTACTGAAAATAAAAGGGTTGTTCCTGAAATTCTTTATGTTTAAGAGGTTTATTGTGAAGTTTTACATGCTTGGGGTTAATCTTCATGTCATAATATGAAAGAGATCAATTCTGGAAGTAAAAATATCTAAGGGGCAGATTTGTAATTGTTCAAAAATCGGAGGACCAAATTGAAATATGACATGATTAATGCCTAATTTGTGAATTTTGCTTTCTTTACATGTCTTGTAAGTTGTTTTAAATAATATTGCATGTCTAGGGATCGTTTGGTAATTTTTCGTAAATTTAGGGACCTATTCGTAATTTTTTCAAACTTCAGTGACTTTTCTGCAATTTTGCGATAACGTTTTAAATACTTGTTTTATATGTTTCGGGTGTTCGGGATTTAATTTGGGATTTATTCGGGTAGAATGTAATTTATCTAGGACCGGTTTGTAATCATTTTCTCCTAAATGGAGAAAGAATAATTAGGTTTAGATGTGAATGATTTATTTTTCTGCATTTTTAATTTCTGCAGTTTATTATTTTCATGTTTGAAATTGTTTTCACAACTGACCGAAAATGCCAATTAGGAAAATCGCTAGATTAAATCACGCAACGGTTTTTCTTTTAAAATAAACTTAAATTTTGGAAATTAAACAAACCAAGAGGCCGATTTTTGCCGGCGGCGGTTTAAGTAAAACTTACACCGTCATACCTTAACCCCTTACCCAGAATCTCAATTTTTGACCAGTGCCTTTTCAAAATAAAAAACGGAGTCATCTTTTTCTTAAAATTAAAATTGGTGTCCCAAAAACGGGTGGCGACTTTAAAACCTTTTTAAGACCGACTAGTTCGGCAACGCGTATCCCAAAAATGCTTTATCACTATCTTTTGGTAATAATCCAAAACGAACAACAGCTGCTCAATATCAGGTCCATTTATAGCATAAACATTAAATTCATAACATCAGATGCATAATGACATGTCATTTCTTATTCTTTAGTTGTGATTTATTGACTAAGTGTTGCCCCGGGAATTTCACGGCATAACAGTAACCATAGCTGGCCAGCAAACCTATAAAACCGGAATATATCATCGGTCAAAAAGGGATCCGCAGATCAACCTTTAATATGCAGTATACTCCAGATCATTCTGCATTGTATAGGACCGTAGGTCTTTCTATAACATATCAGACCAGTAGGCCTTTCCATCAAATCGTAGAGAAAACCGTAGTTTCTCAAACGTGAAATCTGCAACACTGGCAACGATAATCACAATAGCCATATTTAAGTTCTATGAACATGTACTTGTAAATTCATACTTGTCATATTGTCATGCTTCATATAATCATATAACCGGGTTTCATTACTGATAAACATTAGCATATATATCATATGAACCAGATCATATAACTCAACTGGCCAGATTTCAGTACCGACTCAGGAACCACAAACATAGCAATTCAAATATCACATATATCCAATTGACCAGGCTTCTGTACCGGTCCAAACAGTTTATCCAAAAACATATAACAGCAGTTCATACCTCATAGGTGATCAGATCTCAATTCCAGTCTACACAACTCAATATAGCATGATTGGCAATTTCACAAAGTTCATATCAAACACATATAAGTAAGTGGTTTTAGCACTTACCTCACTGCTGTGAACTCGGGTGACCCTCGGGTTCCTTACCCCGCGCTGCTCGAGAACTCGATGCGCCTATAATGCATAACATAGCAATGATGTTCAAATAACCAAATCAGAAATCCATATATGCTATGATGCATGATTTCATAATTAATCTCTATTTTATCTCTGTTTAAAATTAAATCCATAAATTTCCAATTCAAAACTTATTTTATATCATAAATAAACATATTATAAATCTCAATTTTCCGTATAATAATTATAATTAAGAATAATTATAATTATTAAAACCAAAATCATGTTTAAATAAACCAAACAAATAATTAAAACCAATTTCTTATTTAAATTCCTTAAGCAAACATTTAAATTTGAATTTTCAGCCTCAAAACGATCTCAAAACAAATTTCTGACGTAAAAAACGGATTCAGGACGTCGAAATTAGGCTGGAAGAGCTAAAACATAATTTATAAAAGTTTCCGGGTCAAAAGTGCAATTATTAAAAATTGAGAGACTAAAATGCAATTATCCAAAAATATCAATTTCTGCCCAGAAGGGCCATTTTGCAACCTTTCAGTAACTACATGGGTCAAATTGCAATTTCTATAATTAAATTCTGCTGGACTAAATTGAAAACATGTGAAAATTCAATCTGCAGGACTTAATTGCAAAAATATATAAAGTTCAGGGGTTAAAAATAGAGTTATACCAAAATCCAGGCACCAGATGTGCAAAATCCCTCAAAGTGCACGACCCTGTGCCGTTTACCACTGCGTGCTTCGCAGGGATCAAAACGCAGAAACTGCGTGTGTTTTGATCTCTCCCGCAGCCACACGCCTGTGCCGCGTGCCACACCCCAAAACGCACGCCTCCGTGCCGTTTTGGTCCTTCTTCTTCCCCACGACAAACACAGCCCAAAAACAGACCCCTGTTTTCCTGATGGAAATTTTCGGCCAAATTCGGCCTTCCCGGCTAATTTCCCGGCCTAACCTCGATTCAAATCTTTAACCTAACTTCCCTACAACCTTTCCCAATAGATTAAAGCTTCCTATGCAACCTATTTCCCTCTCTTTTCTCACTTATTTCCCACTGTTATCGTTTTTCCTCTGTTTTCAATAACCCACTGTTTTCTTTCTTTTCCAGCCAACCCGACGACCCTCTCTCACTTCCAACATTTTCCTCACTCTCCCTAGACACCAAGGAACATAACCCAACAAGTATTTTGGTTGCTCTCTCCCTTTTCTCTTCTGGTTTCTCTTTCTCTCTCTCGTTTTCTGCCTTATTTTCTGGTTTCTCTCTTTTACTTTTGTTCTCTAACAAAATGACCATATTCAAACCCTTAAACTGATCCTATACATCATGCTCACAAGTCCAGAAGGCAAGCTTTCCACCTCTAGCTTGTTTAATTTACAAAACAACATAAACTTGACTTTACTTAACCTTTAGGGTTTTCTACTTAACCCAAAACCCAACCTCACTTAAATCTGCTCAAAACCATAATAAATTCTAGATTTCAATAACATTTTATGGTCAAAATAATTAATATAGAATATTGGTGAAATTTCGTAAAAATCGGAATCCAAAAACTAGTCGTCGTTCGGTCGGTGCCCTAAACCGACTCCGAAACTCGACGTTTTTTCGCAAAACCGAAACCGTACGACGTCGTCGCAAAATTAGGGGTCCAAAACTCTTTAAAACATATTCATAAACATGTCAAAACATATCAAAGTCATTTAGTTCATATTTTACGCGATTTCGGCATTTTCCGATCGCGCGGGTCCAAAAACCCTAATTATCTCCGTTTGTGTCTTTCGACGGCAAACGAGCCTATAACGTAACTTGTTTTTCTTATCCAAAACATATATTATCATATTCAAATCATTATTCCATTTTAACTTAATTATCAAATTATATCGTGATGCATTTTAAATGAAAATGCACAAAATGCATGAAATTACGTCGGAACGACGTAGGGTTTAGGGTTGGAATGTCACAGTATTGGACCAGTACTGAAGTCCAGTCAATTGAAAATATTTGATATATAAATACTGATGTTTGTGGTTCCTGAGTTGGTACTGAAATCCGACCAGTTGAGTTATATGATCTGATATTGGATATATATGTTGTTTGAACCGGTACTGAAGCCCAATTATATGATTATATGAAATATGATGATATGAAATGTATGCTATATAAATGCATTTCCACAGGATTTAAATATGGTCGTTGTGATTATCGCTTCTAGTGTTTGCAAATTTCACGAAAGAAACCTACGGTTTCTATATGATATAGAAAGAACTACTGGTCTTATATGTTACAGAATGATCTTCGGATCTATATGATACAGAGTGATCTTCGGATCTTACAGAGAAAGTGTGACATTCCAACCCTAAACCCTACGTCGTTCTGACGTCATTTCATGCATTTTTGTGCATTTTCATTAAAATGCATTATGATTTAATTTGATAACAAGTTAATTATGGATTATATGATTTGAACATGATGAATTATGATTTCAATAAGAAAAACAAGTTATGTTTTAGGCTCGTTTGTCTTCGAAAGACAAAAATAGAGTTAATTAGGGTTTTCGGACCCGCGCGATTGGAAAATGCCAAAATCGCGTAAAATATGAACCATATGACTTTGATATTTTTTGAAATTTTTAAGAATACGTTTTAAAGAGTTATGGAACCCTAATTTCGCGACGACGTCGTACGGTTTCGGTTCCACGAAAAACGTCGAGCTTCGGAGTCGGTTTAGGGCCCCGACTGAACGACGACTCGTTTTTGGATTCCGATTTTTACGAAACTTCGCCCATATGTTATATTAGTTATTTTGACCATAAAATATTACTGAAATCCAGATTAAGAAGTGAATTTGGGCAGATTTGTGAAGTTGGTTTTGGTAGGTTATTTAGGAAACCCTAATGTAAGGGTAAAGTGGGTTATTTAATGTTTTTGTTCATAAACCAAGCTGGAGGTGTAAAGATTCTTGTTTAGGATTGTCATAAGCTGAAGTAGGTGCTGGAAAGAAGGTTTAAGTCGTGGGTTTTAATTAAGAACAAAAGCAAACAAAGAGAAACAGAAATTGAGAGAAAAATGAGAGAAAGAAAGAAAGGAAGAGAACAGAAAAGAAAAGAGTGAATGCAGCCAAAATAATTTTTTGATTGTGTTCCTTAGAGTCCAGAGAGGGTGAAGAAAGGTTTGGATAAGAGAGAGGGACGTTGGTTTGGCCAAAATAGGACGAAAACAGTAGATTAGTGAAAACAGGGGATAATCGTGAACAGTGGGAAAAAGAGAGAAAAAGAAAGAAAATTCATGTGCATGGGAGGTTGTAAGCTGTGGGGAAAGGTTGTAGGGAAGTTAGGTTGAAGTTTTGATTCGAGGTTAGGCTGGGAAATTAGATGGGGAGGCCGTTTTTGGCCGGAATTTTCTATCGGGAAAACAGGGGTCTGCTACTGGACTGTTTCTGTCGAGGGGTAGAAGAAGGTCCAAAACGGCACCTTGGGCGTGCGTTTTAAGACTAGGCGCGGGCGAGCTGCTGCGAGGGAGCCAAAACGCACGCAGTTTCTGCATTTTGATCTCTATGGGGCGCGCGAGTGAAACGACACAAGGCTGTGCGTTTTGAGGAAAATAGCTATTCTGGTGCCTGGATTTCGGTAAACCCTGTTTTGACCCACTGAACTTTATATGTTTTTGGAATTTAATCCAACAGATTGAATTTTGAATTGTTTTCAATTTAGCCCAGCAAAATTTAATTATGACAATTGCAATTTGACCCATGTAGTTACTGAAATGTTGCAAAATGAATGGTCCTTCTGGGCAGAATTTGTATTTTTGGATAATTGCATTTTGGTCCCTCAATTTTTAATAATTGCACTTTTGACCCGGAAACTTTTATAAATTATGTTTTAGCCCTTCCAGCCTAATTTCGATGTCTTGAATCCGTTTTTGACGTCAAAAATTTATTTTGAGATCATTTTGAGGCTGAAAATTCAGATTTAAATATTTGGTTAAAGAATTAAGTATGAAATTGGTTTTAATTATTTGTTTGGGTTATTTAAATATAGTTTTTGTTTTAATAATTATAATTATTCTTAATTATAACTATTATATGATAAATTGAGATTTATAAAAATGTTATTATGTTATGAAATTAGTTTTGAATTGGAAATTTATGGATTTAATTTTAAACAAAGATAACACAGAGATTAAATATGAAATCATGCATCATAGCATATATGGATTTCTGATTTGGTTATTTGAACATCATTGTTATGTTATGCATTATAAGCGCATCGAGTTCTCGAATGGCGCGGGGTAAGGAACCTGAGAGCCACCCGAGTTCATAGCAGTGAGATAAGTGCTAAAACCACTTACTTATATGTGTTTGATATGAACTTTGTGAAAATGCCAATCATGTTATAAGCTGTATAGACTGGAATTGAGATTTGATCATCTATGAGGTATGAACTGCTATTATATGTTTTTGGATAAACTGTTTGGACCAGTACTGAAGCTCGGTCAATTGGATATATGTGATATATGAATTGCTATGTTTGTGGTTCCTGAGTTGGTACTAAAATCCGACCAGTTGAGTTATGTGATCTGGTTTATATGATATATATGTTAATGTTTACCGGTAATGAAATCCGGTTATATGATTACATGAAGCATGACAATATGATAAGTAAGATTTACAAGTACATGTTCACAGAACTTAAATATGGCTGTTGTGATTATCGTTGCCAGTGTTTGCAGATTTCACGTTTTAGAAACTACGGTTTCCGCTATGATTTGATGGAAAGGCCTATTGATCTGATATGTTATAGAAAGACCTACGGGTCCTATACAATACAGAATGATCTGGTGTATACTACATAGTAAAGGTTGATCTACGAATTCCTTTTTGACCGACGATATATTCCGGTCTTACAGTTTTGCTGGCCAGCTATAGTTACTTTATGCTGTGAAATTCCCGGGGCAACACTTGGTCGATAAATCACAACTAAAGAAAAAGCAATGACATGTCATTATGCATTTTCAGATATAATTTTGATATATATATGTTATATATGACTTGATATTGAACATTGTTGATATGTCTTTGATAAATTGCCATATTTGTTATATGATATTGCTATGTTTAGCACTTGCTGAGTATGCGACTCACACAAATCGCACCATGTGTTTTCAGGTCTGCTGTTTGAGTGAAGTACTGAGACTTCTCTAGTCTATGCACAGGTCGGTTCAGCTGAAGCACAGGTCGGTACAGCTGAAGCTTAGGCCTCTCTCCTTCACACCACGTTATCTATATCTCTTGCATATAGATTTTGTTTAATGCTATGCTTGTATAGCATTATTATATATTTTGGCATATGTATATAAGTTATAAGCTATGTTTATAGAGTTTTGAGATAAACAGGTCATTGATATGTAAATAAGAAATTATAATATGTTATGTTTGATATTTGGTTTATGTTTTGATTATATGCTTGTTAATGCTTGAATTGGCTTAGGTTAATGTAAGAATTAAAATGTGATATATATAAAAAAAAATGAAATGTTTTATGACGTAAGGTATAAGAGAGGACGTTACATTTAGTGGTATCAGAGCTGGTCTACGGCCCCTCAAGGCCTAGTTGTTTGCATTATATGTGAATTCATTCATGTGCATTGTTTTGACGTATGACATTTATATAGGATCATGGAGCATGCACATGATTCACAGAGGGAGAGAGTTCAGCTGACCCTGCATTGTCTGTTGAGAGTT